>CM035156.1:41802804-41835304 GCA_020205615.1 Panax quinquefolius
TTAAATAAAGGAGTTTATTTTGATTAAATATTTTGATTAAAATAAAATAGTTTATTTTATTCAAAATTGGATAAATTAAAATAAAATAGTTTTATTTTGATTTAAATTTGGATTAAAACAAAGGAGTTTATTTTGATTCAAAATTAGATTTTATACTAACTAAATTTGCCCATTAAATGATATCAATATATATATTAAATGTTTATTATTCATGAGATGAATGTTATTTATTGATGCATATCTTGATGTGTATGATAATAAATGGGATTGATTATGAATTATTGACCAATGCGATTGGATTTATTTTAGTTGGATGCATGAATGTATGGGTTTTATTAAATGGGGTCTCACAGATCTCGCCTTCTCTAATTTTTTCTTAATGTAAATTCTATCTCCTCCCATGCATTTCCCTCGATAGCGATCAAAGTTTCTATTTATTTTAAATAGTTTTGTAATAGGAATAGTTAGAATTAATTTTTGAAGAATTAGAGATCAAGGAGCAAGGAGCGCTTGAAGACCCGATTTGTAATGGAGCCGGGTTTAAATGTAATAGTTATATTTAAATATTAATTCTTGCACCCCTCAAGGGTTTGACCTTTTGGTTCACTTGGTGGCTCTAGTGGACCAAACTAGAATAAAAGTCCATAATCAATCAAGGGTAGAATATATAGTATTCTATATGTGCTTTATCTTATACTATATATATATATATATATATATATATATATTATATATTATGTAAACATGCTCAGCATGTTAATTAATACGATATATTTTATATATATATGTGTATGTATGCTTAAACAAGATGAGACATTTAATAATAAATCCCTCAAAAAAATTTAAATTAAGTCCTAAGCGTTCAAAGATATTTGGAATATCGAACGTCGCTTTCTAGCATGATAAAATTAATAGAGTATTAAATATTTAATATGAGTTTGTTGTGTCACCATAAAATGAGTATTAAGTATTTAAGATGTTAATTTATCACATTTGATGCTTATAAAGAAAATTGAACAATATTGTTTTGTTGTGTCACCACAATGATGATATTTTCTTTTTGAATATATGGAGTGCTAGGTTGGACTTAACTTGGATAATTTTGATTAGGATGTGCCACCACTTGAAAAAATAATCTAAGAGGCAAAAATACAAGGAGTTGCATAGTTGATGTAATTGACAAGAGTTGTCTACCTATTTATTTATATATAGTTTATTGTGTCACCACAAGGCTATATACATTTGAAATGGGATCCTTATTCTCACTAAGCAG
This sequence comes from Panax quinquefolius, assembly GCA_020205615.1. NCBI lineage: Eukaryota > Viridiplantae > Streptophyta > Magnoliopsida > Apiales > Araliaceae > Panax > Panax quinquefolius. The sequence continues at coordinate 41,804,078 of CM035156.1, forward strand.
ATCTTTAATTAGATTTTGTCGAACTACTATATATATTGAGGGTAATATAGTTTGAAGAAAATAGTGGGAGATACCAATTTAAAACAAGACCTAATTTATTTTGGTAATTAATAAAAGAATATATGTTAAAATGTTGTTAATTACAAATTCATTTACAGAATTTTACAATGTCTAAAATTACTATCACTGCGAAGCATATTAGATGCTAAATTAACCGAATCGAATTAAATGGATTGGTTAAGGAATTTGAGAATAGTTCTCATGGGTGAAAAAGCTATCTTATGTCCTTAATCGCCTATCCCGCAATGGTTGCGAGATAATGCCTCGAGGAAGAGATTGCTACTTTTAGAAAGTGGCAAGATGATGATGCATGATTGGCTCGATGCATCATGCTTTCGTATCCATGAGTAATGAGCTTCAGCGTCGACATGAAACTATGGATGCTCTATTATATTCCCGCACATCAAGTAGTTGATGGTGAGAAAAGTAGGACTAATAGATATCGAGGATATCTAAGGAGCTCTTCCGATCTAGAATGACCAATGACACTACAATCTGAGCATATACATGTCCTAAAACATGATCAATTTGATTGAACAATTAGGAATGACGGGTTTTGTCATGGATGGGGAGTTGAGCCAAGATTTGATCTTGCACTCGACCTAGGACTCCTCTCACAATTGTTGTGAATTTTTCATATGAACAAGGTAGATATCACCTCATTTGATTTTCTTAACATGTTGAAAAATGTTGAGTCACTTTCCAACCAAGAAAGACCAAGTCTTCTTGGTAGGGGCCAAAAGGATCTTACGAAAGAAGAATGATTCTAAGAAGGTAAATAGAAAGGCAAAAATAAAGGATAATAAGAACAAAACTGATATGGATAGCAAAGGAGTTTGCTTCCACTGCAATAAGCCTGGACACTGGAAAGAAATTGTGAGAAGTATCTTGCAGAGGCTAACCAAAGAAGCTTAGTGAAGTTTCAGTTACAAATATAAATTTGTTCATGATTTAAAATAATTTTTTCTTTAAGTCAAGGTTCTACTTGGGTATTGGATACCGACTTTGGTTATCATAAATATAGATTTATGAAGGGACCAAGCAGAAGTGGAAAGCTGAACATAGATAAGTAATCCTATGTGTGGGAAATGAAGCAAAGGTTGCCACATTAGCCATAAAACTTATAGTTTAGAAATGCCTATGGGAAAATCTATTAAGTCGATAAGTTGTTATTGTATTTAGGTTCTTGTTAGAAATATTATTTCTATTTTGTTGTTGAACAATAAAATTTTGGTATTATAATTAAGAACAATTGTTGTTCTATTTATAATAATAATGTTTTTGTATATAAATGGAATATTACTTAATGGATTTTGTATACTGACTTACGTGAAAAATATATTTTGCAAATTGAACAAACTAGTATAAGAAAAGGAGATGATCATTCAAAGAGTTGAATGTGTGTATTTGCTGAAATACAAGTGTGAATTATTTGAAAGGTTCAAAGAATTCAAAAGTGAAACAAATTGGCAAAGTATTAGGATTCTTTGATCAGATCAAGGAAGGAATACTTGTGCAATAAGTTTCTAGATCATCTCAAATGGTTTTCTCATAATGGACGCCTCTCGATACATAATAATTGATTAATTTATCTGAAAAGAAAAATCGTACCTATTTGAACATGGTGCGATCCATAATGATTTTACCGACATTCCAGTATCCTTCTAGGGTCATGTCCTAGAAATGGGACGCATATCTATTTAAAAAAAGGTAACCTCTAAATCCGGCCCCAAGACTCCATAAAAGTTATGGATGGGGAGGATTCCTAATCTTAAGTATGTTAAGATAAGGGATGTCAACTTATGTGAAAAGGTTTCAAAGGATAAGCTTGGGACAAAATTTGACATGTACTGATTTGTGGGATATCCTAAAGTAAGTTTAGGGCATATGTTCTATAATCCTACATGCAAAAAGGTGTTTATTGCGAAACACCACGCTTTCTAAGATAAAGGTGTTTATCATTGAAGAAGGGCTAGTGGGAGGATAATAGATCTTGAAGAGTTCAAGAACCACAAAACATTATAAGTCAAATAAGAGGAACACGTAGATAGACCTATTGTACCACAAGCACAAATAAATAAAACGGAATAAGATAAGAAGATACCTAGGAGGTATGGATTCATCATGGATGATGATGATGAGATACGATCATAGAAGATGATGATCCGAGTTACATTCGATGAGGTAAGACTTCTAAAGGTGTACAAAAGGGTCGAAGAGAGCGTCGTGAAATTTCTAGTATTATATGTTGATATACTACGGATGAGGAATAACATACCAATGCTACAATCAATAAAGATAAAGTTGTCTAAACATTCCTCCACGAATGATTTGGGAAGAGTATCTTAATTGGGGATAAAATCTATATAGATAGATTTAAGAGGATGCTCGACTTAACCCAAGGAGCGTATATTCATTTGATGCTAAAGTCGTTTAGCATGGCAAACTCAAGAGATGTCTCATGTTGATGAGCTATGGAGTATATCTCTTAATAGTCCCCACAGACTCACGAAAAGAGAGGTCGCATGAGTGACAATCATGTATACAATGAAATGTACGAGACACGATGTTGATCGGTCATATTATGGAGAAGTTCACTATGAGTCGGTGAAAAACATCTTAAAGTTCTTAAGCGGCACTAAGGATGTGAGCATACATGGTGGGTCCGAATTAAAACTAGAGGGCTTTACGGACTCAAGTTTTTCGACGATGCACTAAGACGATAGAAAATCCACTTTAAGGTAAAGTGTTACCTTGAAGCAGTGGTGTAGTGAATTTGAAAGGTTTCAAATAGCAAAAGGTTCTTTGGTTTAATGATAAAGACAAAGTATATAGGCTGTAAATGAAGCTGCAAGTTGATTGTTTGGATGATAAGTTCATTCTGAGAACTAGGAATAGTTCTAAGTCTCATCTTGGATCTAAACATGTGTTGTAGCACTTTCATTTGATTATAGGAATCATTGAAAGATGGGAAATCACTATAGAGATAGTGAACTCTCAAAAACAACATTATATATCCATTAACTAAAGCTTATCCAACAGCAGGATAATCGTCACTTAGAGAAGAAGAGTATGAGATACCATGACAATTGACTTTAGTGCAAGTGGGAGATTGAAAGTAGTATGCACACAAGCCAATCATGTTTGATGATAAAGCATATACTTTGTAACAATCTTATTCATTTATTAATAAAAAGTATTAATTTATTAAAGGCTTTTAATTACCTATATGATGCTGTTTTATAATATGTGATAAACTCATAGTTTTAAGCAATGCTTTTAGAATAATGATGATGATCATTCTAATGAGATCTAAATTCTTAGAAAGCTTAAAACTAAAATAGTTCCCAATAATTGCATTACTAAATTGGGGATTAGTGAATCCAGGATAGATTGGTACATACGTTGTTTGCTCATCGATTGGATGAGGATGATTGATCTCATGATCATTTGTGTGGAGACACTAAAGCAAGTATGTAGGTGCTTATTGGAGAATAAGTTCACTGAACGTGGCTCGCTAAGGAATACCTAATGGAGTTTTACTTGCTTGTCAATAGGAATTCCTGTAGTGATAGTAGTACAAGTAATCCTTGGACTTGAGATCATCATAGTATCTTGTGTATGATGAGTTATACTTTGACTTATTCCTTAAGACCCTTAGGGTATATCAAAGGGTATGCTTGGGTATAACAAGTTATACATGGAGATAATATATGATCGATAAAGAATCTACCACTTCTAATAAAAGAAGAGAAATGTCTATGTGATTCGATAAATGACAACCCGAAGAGTCCTTGGCGGCGAGAATGAAATTAGAAAGGAGTTTCTAATTTGCATTATTTGGAGTTGTGCATTTAAGGATCGAAATACATATAATTAAATAAAATAAGACTTGTGGTAATTCCATGTCTTATATTTAATTGGGACATTGTATGGTGGAAGGATTGAATTGCACGGTAACTATTTACTCAAAGGTTCTTTTATGATTAATGTTGAAATCTATATTATCCGGAAAGTCGTTGATCGTTAGGAGGCTTATCCCTATTGTAGAATAAATATTATTTATTTAAATAAATTAATTGTTTAATTTATTTATTTAAATAAGATTAGAATTGTTCTAATTGATTTATTCACAACCTAGGTTTAATATGGAGAACCTAAAAGGTCACACCATAAAAGGAAGAATAATTATTTAAGAAGTTAATGGCATAATCGTAATAATATGTTATGTATATTTAATTTAATATATGGTGATAGAATAAATTAAATAGCTTAATATTTATTATTTAATATTTTAGAAATATTAAATATAAATTAATAAGAGGAGTCTTATTAATATTATTACAATTATTATTATTATTTTAATTTCTAAAAGAGTTTAGGAATTAATTTAATATAAGTACTCTCATTTATTCCTAATTGGATTAGGAAGGAAAATTAGTTAAAGGAGTTTAATTAATTATCCCTAATAAGATTAGGAAGCCCTTTAATTAAAAGGGTTTAATTAAATAATACCTTATTTTAATAGGGTTACTTGATATCTTTATAAGAGAGTCTTATATCGATATCAATACTACGTTATAATTCCAATGGTTGGGAGAGTACGCCTCCTTTCTATAGAGATAGAAAAACTAGGGTTTAGCCAACCACCCATCTTCTTGAATTCTTCTTCTTCCTTGGTGGATCACCTTCAGAGGCCAAACACTTGGGTGGCTAACGTTGATCAAAGGAAGGAACCAAACCCGGTGGATTCAAGTTGAACGCGAAAAGAATTGGAGGTGAACTTGTACCTGAAGAAGCTCGGATCTTCAAGGGTATGATTCTTGTTCTTCAATTTTTCGTTTAATTAATAATTGTGCATAAAGGGTGATCCGGGTATATGGTTTGTAAAATTTTAAACTCTGTTTTTACATGTTTTCGCTTTATTTGTGCAATTTGATTGCGTTCTTGAATATTACAAACCTAACACTCCTTGGGGTGCTCCTGTTTTATTCGTAAAGAATAAAGACGGGAGTATGCGACTTTGTATTGACTACCGAGAATTGAACCATGTCACCATCAAGAATAGGTATCCCCACCTTGCATTGATGACTTATTCGACCGATTCTGAGGAGCACAATTCTTTTCAAAGATCGACTTTCATTACGGATATCATCGGTGAAGATTAAAAGCGAGGATATTCCAAAGACCGCCTGAGAAGAACTCGAAGACGGGCATTATGAATTCTTAGTCATGTCTTTTGGATTGACTAATGCTCCCGCTTCTTTCATGGATATAATGAACCAAAGTATTGAGGAATATTTGGATCGGGTTCGTTGTTGTCTTTATTGATGACATCCTCATCTATTCCAAAAGCCGTGAAGATCATGAGCACCATTTGAAGTCGATACTTAAAAGGCTTCGTGAAAATAATCTATATGCCAAGCTGAAGAAATGCGAGTTCTGACTTAAGGAAGTAGCATTCCTTGGGCACGTGGTGTCAAAACATGGAGTATTTGTTGACCCGGCGAAGATTGAAACAATACAAAGTTGGGAGCAACAGCAAAAGTCGGTGGAAGAAATCACGTGACTTTACGGGCTTATTTGGTTATTATCGGAGATTTGTGGTAAGATTTTTCGAATCGCTACTCAGTTAACTTTCATTAACTCGAAAAAGATACAAAATTGTATGGAAGCGAAGAATGCGAGAAGAGTTTCCAAGAGCTCAAGAGGAAACTCATTTCAAGCACTGTTTACAGCAATACCATCCGCTTGAGATGGATTTGTTATCTCAACGATGTTTCGGGAAAAGGGTTAGGATGTGTTCTCATGCAACATGGGAAAGTCATAGCTTTATGCCTCGCGACAACTCAAAGAATATGAGAGGAATTATCCTACTCATGATCTCCGAGTTAGCAAAGATCGTTTTTGCGTTGAAGATATGGAGACACTTTACTTGTATGGGAGAAAGTGGAGATTTATCTGGACCATAAAAGCCTCAAATACTTCTTCACCCAAAAAAAGGAACTCAACATGCGCAGCCACGACGTTGGCTCGAGCTATTGAAAGATTACGATCATACCATTCAATACCATCCCGTAAAAGCAAACGTAGTATGGTTGACGCATTGAGTAGAAGATCGTATCTTGAATACGAAAAGCGATGTTGTTAACACAAAGACCCATTTTGTACGATTTACAAAGGATAGAGATTGAGTTAAAGACTCCAGGGACCCAAGTGATGATGGCGAATATACGAGAAGAACCGACTTTAATCGATAAAGTTAAAGCTGTTCAAGCTACGGACCTGGGGTTGATGCGTATGAAGAAGAAAGTGCAAGAAGGTGCTATTCCAGAAGCAAGAATCGATGAAGAAGGAATACTTCGAGTCAACTCTAGACTTTGTGTTCCTAACGATTCTGACTTGAAGCATAAAATCATGATGGAGGCAAACAACAAACCATTTGTAATCCATCCTAGGAGTACCAAAATGTATCATAATCTTTGACATACATTTTGGTGGAACAATATGAAGAGAGAGATCGCGGAGTTTATCTTGAGGTGTTTAACTTTTCAACGAGTAAAGGCGGAGCATCAAGTGCCAAAAGGTCCATTGTAACCACTTGAGATTCTGGAATGGAAGTGGGAACACATTACTATGGATTTCGTTACGGGTCTTCCCAAAGTTTCTCAAGGCATAGATGCGATTTGGGTTATTGTTGATAGATTAACCAAGTCTGCTTATTTCTTACCTATACGAGAAACTTATTCCCTTGAACGTCTTGCTTGTATGTACGTGAATGAGATTGTGAGATTGCATGGCATGCCAGTATCCATAGTTTTAGATCGTGACCTAAGATTCACTTCAAGATTTTGGGTTAGCTTGCAGAAAGCTATGGGCACGAATTTACGATTCAGTTCGGCATACCATCCTCAAATGGACGGGCAATCGGAAAGGACTATTCAAACCTTTGAAGATCTATTAAGACTCTGTGTCCTAGATTTCAAAGGAAGTTGGGATAAGTACTTGCCACTAGTAGAATTCTCCTACAACAACAGTTATCAAGCAAGTATAGGCATGGCTCCATTTGAGGCGTTGCATGGACGAAAGTGTCGTTCTCCAGTATGCTGGGACGAGGTGGGTGAAGCAACTTTGTTGGGACCGGAATTGGTATGCATGACTACAGAAAAGATCCAAATGATTCGTCAACGTATTCAAACCTCACAGGATCGACAAAAGAGTTATGTTAATCTTCATAGAAAGGACGTGGAGTTTAATATTGGAGATCATGTATTGTTACGTGTTGCTCCATGGAAGGGAGTTACAAGATTTGGAAAGAGAGGAAAGCTCAATCCAAGGTTTGTTGGTTCATTTGAGATTCTTGACCGAATAGGAAATGTGGCCTATAGACTCGCGTTACCTCCAAGTATATCTCGTGTTCACAATGTTTTCCACATATCTATGCTTCGTAAATATGTGAAAGACCCGAACCACATTATTGCGTTAGAACAAGACGAGATAGTCGAAGATTTAACGTACGAGGAGGTACCTGTTAAGATCTTGGATAGGAAAGAGTATGTCCTACGCACCAAGGTTATACCACAAGTTAAGGTTTTGTGGAGGAACCATGCTATTAAAGAAATGACCTGGGAGTTGGAATTTGAAATGAAAGCGAGGTACCCTCACCTGTTCGAAACACCAGGTACGTACGTCAATTTTGAGGATGAAATTTTATAAGGAGGGGAGGTTGTAAAACCCCAACTTATTATAAATAAAATTGAATTTTCTCAATTCATTATTCTAAATTAATAATGTGTTAATTTGATATAATAATTTGGTTATGGGTGAAATGTGCAAATTTTACAAAATAAGCAAGTGGTTATAAAATATTCCTTTTGTCGGGGAATATTCGTTTGGTAGTGGAATATTCTTTTTGTCAAAAATATCCGTACGACGGCGCAGTCAATTGTGGGCCCCATAACGGAATAACTGTCATATGAAGAAAATGACAAAGTTTGAGTTTTATAAATAACGACGTAATTGTTACAGATTAACCTTTGTTGGAATACCGGTGGTTAAAATACGATGTCTGGCGTGGTTGCACAAAGTAGACACGGTATTACGCAAGATTGTTGAATTATTGATTAAATGCGTAAGAAAGGCACTACTCAATAATTGTTACGATGAGTTACTATTCAATATTTTATTTTATTAATTCAATAATTGTTGCGTTGATATTTTATATTATTGTTGTTTTCAATAATTATCAACGCATGATATTTCCCATGATCGGATCAATAATTCATATTATTTGAATAATATTATTAGATAGCATTATTGGAAATGTCTAGAAAGTTACATCGAGGAGAGGTTTGGTCACCTAATTCTGCGGCTAGTAAGGAGAAATCCTTATCGAAAAGCCCCCTCTTTCTTGGGAACGGCCTGGTTGTCATAATTGTGATTCTGTAATATTATTTGTGAATAATTAATTATTTATTTATATGATAAGGAAATATTTATTTGATGCGGATATAAATGATGGATTTATTTATTTTATGTGGTTATAATTGAAGGAATTAATGTTGAGGTGTTTTATCAATATTTTTGTCGGAATGGAGGTATTAAAAATCAAATCAGTATTTTTACGATATATTGCGTGAGTTATAATTTTTAATCCGACCATTGGATCGTTGTGATTTTTGGATATGTTATACATATATAAGTTGAGTATATTTCCACAAATTTTGAACCGTTAAAAATGAACAAATGATTTGTTATGAATTTTAAGAGGTGACTGATTCAGAAATTAAGTTTATAAATGATTTTGGTGGAAAATTCTAGAATTGAGTGGGCCCCACTTATGGTTGGTGAAGAAATGTGTGAATTTTATTTCAAATGTGGTGGGTGGCAATAGTAGCGAGTAAAGCCATCGAGTAGCAGAAGTCAAGTGCTTTGCGTCTTTAATATTTTCCTATAAATAGAGGGCTAAGTTAGAATTGAAAATCACACCGTAAACATAAGCTTTTCTCTTCTCTCTATATTATCGGCGTATTTTGTGAGTATTTAGATACTTTAAGAGTTCTTTATTTAGTACAAGTTTCATTCAAACTTCAATTTCAGACCTTTACATTCAGGAACTGCTTTTCTTTGAGGTAAAGGATGTTATTTTTTTCTTAAATCATATTATTTTCTTCAATATCATTATGTCAAAATATTGGTTTGAACTTTTTAATCAAATTTGGAACTTTTTGTGTCGGGGTTACTATTCACGTATACGGCACTATTCACGAATATGACACTATTCACCGAAGAATGAAATTTTTCTTTTTGTCCAAGATGTCTATTATGGTTACTATCTTTGATTGTATCCATGTTTTGATCTTTATTTTAAATTCTGCTTCACAATTGGTTATTATGAAGTATTATTAATCTTGGATAAACTGTTATACGAATCCTTAATATTTGTCCTTCTGTCTTACTGGATTCGTTTTCTTAAAAATATTTTTCATCATCCTCAGTCTTAAATGATGATATTATTGAATATCTTTGGCTGTAGTAAAAAAGATGAATGATTAATCGATGAATATCTTTGACCCATAGTGCAAAGAAGATGAGCAGTGTTGAGATGAACATGACCGACTGGTGATATAAATGAATATCTTTGGCCTGTAGTGCAAAGATGAATATTTGATTAAAGATGTATATTGATTGATGTTACAGGGATAGAATATTGATGATGGACTTGTAAATCTTAGAAGATAGTAGAATTCCTTCTCTACGTGACTCTTCTAATGGATTGTTGTTTTCGCTGCATTTGTTGATCTAAAACTTGTTGTCTATTATATTCTATCAGATTTTTTCCTGTTGAAGACTAATGATAATTTGTTGTATATTATCTTAGTCATAATTTTCTTTACTGGGCTAGTTGAGCTCACCCTTTCCCATTTTGTTCTATTTTTCTTCTCAGGAGGTGAGAACATAGCAGGATCGAGTCGGGGTATGGAATGATGGTTCTAGAAAAATGTTTTAGCAGTCGTCTTTATTTCTGTAAAATAGTGTATGAATAATTGTAATGAGGACTTATTTGAGTGTTGATATTGTCTAGAAGATAATATTTGTATTTAAGCCCACAGTATGTGTTATCGTATTTTGCACGACAATTGTATTATTGAAGTTGTAGTTTGCTTTCTGTACCATGTATTTGGCTACTCAAAATTAGTGTTGTATACCTATTTTGAGGGCGTCACAGTTACTTCTCAATTTAATTCTAATGTATTTTTAAAGAGATTTTTTTAGTAATAAAATGCATTCTTTTGTGTGAAAAAAGATTAAATTTTAATGCTTCTTAAAATAATTTATATGTCAACAAATGTGTAACGAAATTTAATTGCGGCTTAGGTAAAACTTTAAGCAGTAACATATGGAGTACTCCCACCATTCTAAAATTAGAGATACATTTTGATTTTTGATGTCATACGTCATATTAAACTTTAAATTGATATGAATTTATTTAATTTTAGTTGATATAATAATTATAACTGGATAGTATGTAACAAAAATAATTAATCACAAAATTTATTTTATTCTATTTTTTTATAAGTCATACTAATTTTGAAGTCTAATATATCGTCGTTTGACTTTAAAAATCACATTTTATCTTTAATTTTAAAACAAAAAATAATAAATTAGAGGGAGATCATTCTTAATTTCCTCTCATTCCATTTATCCACACACATTGATCATTTTAATTGACAGACTTTAAGACTTATCGTGTAGCAGGACTGTAATAATCGAGAATGTAGAATCCTTATTAATATTTATTAAATAAAATAAATACTTTTATGAAACTGTTTGTGTTTTATGTAGTTAAAGGTTGATTTTTGACCCTAGATTATAGGTTATGAGATTATGAATATACGTTAGAATTTTTCAACGAAAAAATAAATTTTGAGAAAATGTTAAATCACTATTCATAAAAGCATAAAAAATGCATTTTATTTTTGAACTTTTCGAATTACGACATAGCGTTTATTTGAAAAAGAGATCGTAATCTCAATAAAAATATTTTTATCAAAAAAGATGTAAAATCAATATATATTCACGCTTAAAAAGCGTTTTCAGATTTTCAAAATTTTGAACTTTGACATATTGTTTGTTCGAAGAAATTGGGCGTAAAAGTGAAATCGAAACTTAAAAATGAGAAAGTCAATATTTTCACTAAACGTAAAAGTTAGAGAAAATAACTAGAAAGAAACTAGAATTTAAAACTAAATTAATTGTACCGAGCCAAATTGAGCCTAGGAAATTAAGATGGCTTGGCTAGGAAATTAAGATGACTTGGACTTAAAGCCAAAATGGAGCAAGTCTTGGAGCCAAAGGAAGAGAAAGTCATGTGTCATCGTGTTGGCAACTTGATGGCCGTGTGTCTTGCAAATAAAAATCGAGCATGTGGTGAATTGAATTTGGAAAAAAGATAGGGAGATATATAGAGGTGGCCGTATGAGGTGGAGAGGGGACAAAGAAGATGAGTCACTTACTATTTATAATAAGTTTTATCCAAATAAATCAACTGGGAGATTGTTGTTCCCTCTATTCTTTTTAATTTACACAAACAAGGCCTTAGGTAATAATTTTGTCTAGCTTTAGTTAAGTTAATTAGAGTTAGATGAGTTAACTAGAGGATATATGATTAAGTGGCCTAAATGACTAATCTACCCCAATCTTTTGTCTATCAATAAGGAATGCAAGTATATATACTTGCATTTTTCCTTGTTTATTTCACTAATTTTCCTAAGTAAAAAGCTAGATCTTGAGAGAGGGGCTGATTATAGATAAGAGAAGAGGAGGTCTAGCAAACTTGATTGTGAAAGTCATAACAAGATCAAGAAGAAAGAACAAGAAAGGTAAGAACAAAACCCTAATTTTCAATTTTTTCCTTTTAAGTTGTATAAACTTGCTTTGCTGGTGGATGTTGTTATTTGTTGGAAGATCATAGTGGATCTTGAAGATATAAGGTGGTGTATATGTATATGTTTGCAAACTACCCGGTAAATACATGAAAAGTGGAACATAATAATGAGAACGTAAAACCTATGCTTAATGGATGGAAAATAAATTTAGTGGACTATTTTGGAGCACTTTTTACACTACAAGAAAAAGGTCTATCATGATTTTATCAACGTAGCCAACATATAAATACTTATCATCAACCTAATGCGGTCGATGATAGGCGTCGCATAAAATCTGGTCGCTGGAATGCACATCAGCGACCACTATTAGCGACTAAATTCGTCATTTCGGTCGCTAAACTGAGTCAGCATGGTTCAGGGCCAAAGGCTGACGTGGTCCACGTGTCAACGACCTCAAACGATCACTGATACCCTCAAATGTTTTGCGATTAAGCTATTAACTATCAAATGATCGCGATGCGATCGCCGATTTTAAAAATTAAAAACCAGATTTTTGCGAGTTTATATATACATATATAAAGACAAAAACTTTTAAACATATATACATACATCCTTTTTACAATTGATTGAGGGTTTTATGATTTTACTCACCTTTGTTAAATGAATTTCCTTCCTCTTTGTATTGAAATCTTTTGAACGAACTACTTTCTTCTTTATCAGATTACGACGCATTCCCTTTTCTTTAATTTTGTACCGCGAGACTGAGATTAGGTTTTTTGTTATCTATTTATTAATTAATATGTTTTATTAATACCTTTAATTTTTATTAGGATTTAAAATTACACAATTATAAATTAGACCCAATTAATTTAAAATCCCAAATTAATACAATCCTTTACTTATTATGGTCCATATAAATTAGGGTTAAGTTCAGATGATCACCTGGGGTTTAAGTGGTTTCCCACTTAACCACCTGTAGTCAATAAAGCTACATTTAAACTCTCGACTTTTTGAGTTGAAGTGAAAAAGTCACCTTTTCCATCCAACTTAACCTGTGCAAGTGTATGTCGACGCCAAAAAGCCAGCGTGAGAAGGGGTCATGTGATCAAAAATAAGCGGTAAATGTCTAAAATACCCATTCTTCTTCCTATTTGTTGGCTTTTAAGAGTAGATCGAATCATTTTTTTCTACCCATTTCAGTTATTTGAGCTCCATCGCAGACGAAATTGAAAGCTACTTCTTAATTAAAGCTCCAAAAACTGTAGCACACAGTGAGAGAAGGAAAAAGAATCCGACCGGTAAAGGAGAAAGAATTGAGCAACAACCATTTGCAATTTCTGAAGGTAAGTTTTCCAATCCCCTTCCATTCCTTTTTCATTCCATCCTTGTTAAGAAAAGGACTTTCATAGCCGAATGGCTCGATCTGAACTTGAAGGACTGTTTGTCCTTTTAGTTGCTATGTTGCTACTTGTAAATTTAGTTCACTGGTATGCTACTGTTATGTATAAAAATTAGACACAAGGAGATAGGTATGGCAGTGGAGTAATAAGGATGTTGTTATGGGTTGTTATTGTAAACAATGTCTATGAAATTAGTAACCTAAAACTATGCCTATCATTTGTTTTATAAAAGTTCTAAAAGAACTATTTTGATTTGAAAACAATATATTAGACCAAAGTAAAGCTTGGGCTTGACTTGTTTATCATATGTGGTGTTAATTAGACCAAAGTAATTATTATTAGAAATTTTGGAGGTATTAGATTATAGCAAAAAGCAAATTTAAGCTAAAACTAATATATAAACATTTATGGTCTACTCTTTGATATTATTCTTCGTGTTGTTTATGTGAATCAGGAGTCATGTCTTCGTCAAGCAATGATGTAGGAAGGATGAATGGTGACTTGCGCTACATACCTAAGCGATGTAAATGTGGAAAAAAACAAGTGTAAGAATTGTTGACTCGAACAAATCATCGAAGGGGAGGTTATATTTTGTATGCGATGAGTGTGAGTTTTGGGCATGGTGCTTTCCTTCTACAACAAACTCAAGTGGAATAGTCAGTGGCCCCAATGAAGACAATGACAGAATGGGGACATTGGTGAGTGGAACAAAATACAAGTGTTCGTGTGAGCTGAATAACATACCAGGTAGGATGATAGTTGTTGAAAGTAATGTGAAGATGATAATTGTTGTTGGAATTGTGTTGTATTTCATGTTAGTTTTGATGTATTTTATTAATAAAAAATGAATGTATAAACTAATGGTAGTTTAAGAGACCAATGGTAGCAGGCCTTTTTCTGTGTTAGACTTTATGTTATGGATCCATGGAATTAATGTGAACTAATGTGAAGATGGTAATGTTTAATGTTTAATGGTAATGTTTAATGGAATGTATAAACTGTCAAAACAAGGTGTGAAATATTGCAAAGCTGATTACACAAGGTGCAGTAAAGCAATATTGCAAAAATAATCCCAAGTTTGTTACATAATATCCAACTATAAAACATAGTCCAAAAACTTGCCATTGAAACATTGTCCAAAAACTACCCATTGGGAGGAACTATAGTAGACAAAGTATACACAATCAACATAGTCAAAAACAGTTAACTGACAAAAATTATGCCCAAAAACTACCCATTCAAACATTAAAGCCTTAATTCCAAGTCTATTACATAATATCCAACTATAAAACATAGTCCAAAAACTTGCCATTGAAACATTGTCCAAAAACTACCCATTGCGAAGAGCTATAGTAGACAAAGTAAACACAATCAACATAGTCAAAAACAGTTAACTGACAAAAATTATGCCCAAAAACTACCCATTCAAACATTAAAGACTTAATCCCCCCAATCCTCCCTTTTTTGGTGATTTGCCTATCTTGCTCTTTATGGCTCCCTTCTTTATGTTCTTCCTCGTAGGTTATGAGCTTGAAGCAGGCTGATTACTCCACATAGTAGACAAAGTTGGTGTGGGATTAGGTTGAGAGCTTGATTTGGGTTGATTAGGTATTTCTGAAGTTATTGTAGTAGTAACAGTCCCTTGACTTGACTGTCCTCTAGTCTGCATGTAAGACCCCAACTTTTATGAATAAATATTAATTTCTCTCAAAATATATTTTTGAATATTATGGTGTTGATATAATATAATGTTATAGTTGTGGTTAATATTTACACATTTTGCAAAGTAAGCAAGTGGTTATATAATATTCGATTGGTCGGGGAATATTCGTTTTAACAGGGAATATTCGTACGACGTCACAATCATTGGTGGACCCTATAACGGAAGTATTGTCGTAGTTAGAAAACGACAGAATTATCTTTTTATAAAAATAACGGCGGAAGTGTTACTGTTAAAACTATTGAACTACCCTTTAGTAAAGTAAAATGCGATGTCTGGCGTGGTTGCGCATAAGTAGCATTACGGTATTGGTTATTGATGCTTACGTGAGAAGTCACTCAGTTATACTCAATTATTGCTACAGTAATTGCTGCATCATATCTCTCATATTATTTATTCGATTATTATCACAGTATCCTCTGCATAACGTGTTATATTATTAAATCAATAATTGAGACGACAAAGTTATTTATATTATTAAATTGCAATATTTACAATGTCTAGAAGTTCTGTCAAGGAGATGTTTGGTCATCTAATTGCGCGCCAATAAAGAGAATTCCTTATCAGAAAGCCCCCTCTTTCCTAGGAACGACCTGTTTGTTAAATATTGTGAGTTATAATATTAATGATGAATAAGTTCGTGTTGATTAAAGATGAAATTGATAGTTCCATTATGTTGGAATTATTAGTGGTAGTGGAAATCGACATTTATTTCGATATTAATTGATGTCTGGAAGTTTTACTGACCAGTCGGGTAATTAATCGGATAAATGAGCAATTACTTGATATTAATTCACTTGATTATAACTATTTGTTCACATGTGTGTACTATTGATTCACATTCTTGTACTATTAGGGGAGTTGGTGCAAGATTGATAATACTTGCATGACTAAGTTAAAAATGGAGGTATAGATGGAGTTCTTATCATCGTAATTCAGTATTTTCACATGATTATAACTATTGATTCACATGATTGAACTATTGATTCATATTATTTACTATTAGGGGAGGTGGTGCAAGTTTGATAATACTTTGCAGGACTAAATTAAAAATGAAAGAAAAGTTGAAGGTATTGTACTGTAATATTTTGAGCCCCAAAACGTGCAATTATCGAAACTATATTTTCCTATAAATAGAATCTCATTCTTCCTTCATTTCTCACTAATTCACTAAAGTTTTAGAGCAATTATTATAGAGAGAAAGAAGAAGAGAAGTTTGCTACCTCACTATTCCAATACCCAGTTTCTTCTAAGGTACGAGGTATTATTCTTTCGTATTCATGAAGAGAATTATTTTCTTTCAATACTCGTAAGAGCTATTATTCCATTCTTTATTATTATGTTGGAATAACCTGTCTATGCGAAGTACCGCATACATAGAGAAATTCTGCTGTTATTCCATTCTTTATTATTCTGTTGGAATAACCTGTCTCTGCGGTAAATTGCATGCCTGGTGAATTCTGTTGTTATTCCATTATTTTTTATTCTGTTGGAACATCCTGTCTGTGCGGATTACGCATGAATTTGGTTCCATTCTTTATTATTACGTTGGAATATCTTGTGCATGTGATCGGCATGTGACACAGTTCCATTCTTTATTATTCCGCTGGGAATAACTTTCTGCAATGCGATTCATCGCATGCACGATGAATTCATCTCGTTATTCTATTCTTTATTATTACGTTAGAATAACATGTCTATGTGGATTACCGCATTATGGTGAATGATCCTTCAGATTAATTCTTTATTAAATTATGGAAATGATGCTCATACATGGATTACGCGTGCTCAAGTGAAAATCCATTTGCGATTTCATATATTCTATTATACTCGGTTGGTTAAAGTTTTGGCTTCTATACTCCATGAAATTAGTAGAATATCCTGGATATTTGCGCTTCATCCAATATCTTTTCATGGAAATATTCTTCTGAGCATTCTTGAATTTTACTCCACAAAGTAGTATCATGTTGACAATTTGGACGTAATTGATTTCAGGATAAATTAACTTATAAATCTTTAAAATTTATTCTTGTACTTGTTTTATTGAATTATTATGTCATTGTCATCATCCTCACGCTTATATTATTATGATGAAAGTCATCTTTGGCTTACGTGCGTAGATGGACTTGGTATGATTATGTCGAGGATCATTCAAGTATAATTATGATCTCGTAATGTTATAAATGATGTGGTAAAAGTTCTCGATGACACTTGTAGTGCATTGATGGGCAGTTTTGGTATGATAATGACCGAGGATTATTCGGTATAGTCATGACCATTGATGATTTAATGAATATCCTTGGCCCGTAGTCAGTGGGGATGACTTCGATGATGTGGTTTATTTATTAAGTGAGTCTCAAATGCGATAAAATTGATGAAAATATTTTAAATCATAGAAGATAGTAGATATCACGCTCTACTTGACTCTTCTAATAGATTGCTTATTCCGCTGCAGTTAAACTTGATGCCTATTGTATTTTATCAGTTTAACATTGTTGAAGGCTAATGATAATTTATCCTGCATTATCCTAGTCATAATATTTCTTACTAGGCTAGTTGAGCTCACCCTTTTGCTTTCATTGTTCTCTTCTAGAAATGAGAACGTAGCCGGGACTAATCGGGGAACGGAGTGATGGTTCGAGATGGTGTTATAGTAGTCCTCACTATTCTATAAAAT
Organism: Panax quinquefolius; assembly: GCA_020205615.1. Taxonomy (NCBI): domain Eukaryota; kingdom Viridiplantae; phylum Streptophyta; class Magnoliopsida; order Apiales; family Araliaceae; genus Panax; species Panax quinquefolius. Next base: position 41,821,823 of record CM035156.1, read on the forward strand.
AGTGTGACAATAAATGTAATGAGGAATCTATTTGAGAGTGGATATTGTCTAGAAGGCAATATTTCTGTTTAAACTCTCAGCTATGTTTTGTCGTATATTACACGACGTTTGTATAATTAAGTTTATATTTGTATTCTGTACCATCACTACAAAAAAATGGGGCTTCAGCAACAACCAAATTTCGTTGCTAAAGGTGCCAAATTTCGTTGCAAAAGGGTTTTGGCAACGACTTTAATGTCGTTGCATCTTTCGTTGCGCAATGAGCGTTGCTAATTGTTCCGCAACGAACGTTTTTTTTTCTTTGCCAAAAGTAATACATTTTGCAACGAAATTTGGCTTTCGTACAGAGACATCAATCCTTTAACAACAAAATGTATTTTTACAGAATAATTAAAATTTCGTCGCTAAAAACCCCATTTCGTTGCAAAAGCCTGCTAATTGGAAACGAAATGAACTCTTTTTTTTTTGCAACGACCATGCATTTTCGTTGTAATTGACACCATTTTGCAACGACATTTTTCATTGCAGTAAATTATAAAAATTGTTGCCTAAGCTTGCTTTTGTTGCGGAATTTAAACTTTTTAGCAACGATTTTTGTTGCTTATTATAGTATTTGGCAACGACATTATGCTAAATCAGCAACGAAAATATTTGTTCTTTGGTTATTTTTCAATAGCAACGAAAGTAAATCGATTAAGCAAACGACATTATATGTTGCCGTTTCTTTATATGTGCAACGAAAGTTGATATGATTTGCAACGATAAAAAATGTTGCCTTTTATGTTAGTATTAACAACAATATCCTCTCCGTTGTTATTAAGTTAATTTTTCGTTGCCAAATTTTATATTATTAATGCCATTAGCAACGAAAATTTGTTGCTAAATGTATAAAAAATTGTTGCTATATTAAAACTTTTTCAATGCTTTGGTAGCGAATTTTATTGTTTATTACGTTAAATCAAAATTTGACATTCTTTTTTTGTACCGACCTAGCTCAATGTTCACATAGCAAATAATGACAAAAAATACTGAAAAACTAAAATATTATTAACTTAATAAAATCATCCACTACATAATCATTCATTATCTTTACAATTAACCATCTAAAGCTACCACAGTTCTTCAATCAAAGTATATATCTACCTATATGTAGAGAGTACACTTCATAATTTTCGTCCATTGTCTTGTCTTTTTTCATAAACGAAGCACGGAAATTTGATACCCAAAGATTGTAAAGGCAAGTCGTAGAAGCGGTCTTCCCGCACATATTTAAAAATAATAGCAAGTCGGAAAATGAAGCAAATAGGTCACCAGAGGCACTTAATGCCAAAATCAATACACAAAAACAATAAAGTTGCTACATTGGTACTAATATTATTAAACCAACAGACTACACACAATATTTATTAAATGGTTGAGCATATAGAAAGATTCCTCAGAGTCCTTCAATTGACTAAATAAAATGCCTTAAACAAGATAACATGAATATACAAGCTCACAACATGATTTCTCACACAGGCTAATTGTGTATCAACAGCAACAAAAGAAAGGCTGGAAGTGCTTCTACATTAAGAAACTTGAGGATAGCTATGCACACATAACATATTTCTAGTATTCAGTACCATGTCAAATTTCTGCCAACTTCGTCATTCCAACAACAAGAAGAAGAAAAAAAAGGAAGTCAAACAAACCGTAGTAGCATTATATATAAAACACATAAACAAACCACTGAAAAGTGATATAACCATGTACAATGAAGACACAGCTTTCTCATAGGAGTTGGTGATACTCATTGTCATATATATATTAGAGTGGATAAATATTTTAAAATTTATCAGTTCCTATGTAGCTTAATAATTCTGTAAGATGCTTTTACAAGAGATGTGAGTTAAAATTACCATGTATTAGGGAGGACTTGGAGTGATAACAAGAAACATTGGCAGAGGCATTGTAATTGTGCTCCACTCTTTTCCAACTTGACGAATTATGGACTGCAAATGGCGATGCCAGCCCACCATGACTAAAGCTTAAATGTATTCTCAACTAGGAAATTTGAGCTAGATAATATCAAACCATCTACAAAGACAAGTAGCATGAGAGTATTACAACATTACACAAACATAGAAGAATCAATTAGTAGAATAACAAATCAATTAAGGCCCTAACCTTTGTGCAATGAGGAATTAGTCAGTATTACAAGCAATCATGAAGTGAAGCCATGCTCTGAATGAAACTGTTATAAAAGAAAATGCTTTATTCATTCCTTAAAATTGAGTCTACAGATTTATATGTTCAGGCTATCAAAAATGTATAATAATTAGTTTCAGATTTGTAGCAAATAAGATCATAATTTAGCATTATCAAACAGGTAGAACATAAGAACTCTAGTCATGATGCAGTGCCGGATACATGAAGCAAAATAGTCAGTCAAGTCCATGACTCCATGTCACAGCACTGTATATGCACTGACTTAAGCAAGTATGTTATTACAGTTGAAATGTAACTTCATTTTCATTTAAGAATAATATTCTTCTGAGAATTACATCTCCTTCCATATATGCAGTCAGTAACAACAGCATATATAACAACTCAAAGGTTATATCCTAAAAAAACAAACTTTTGAATAAAAAAGGTCATGGGCACTTTATCAAATAGATGGAATGCAAAAGAAGAATACCCTAAGATAACGATTTCTGGTGGCCTTCGTCAAAAAGATGTCTTAAAACACTCAAACGGAGATCAAATCGATTTCAAAATTTTGTTAATATTATACAATATTTTAGGATTTAGCCAAGGGATATAAAGGGGGTGTGTGAAGCTCAAGAACCAAATAATGATTAATGATGATACACTGACTATCACTGTCCATCACTCTCAGACTATGATCTGCAAGTTTTAGGTTTTTAATATTCTTAAAAATGAATGCAAAGGGAAATAAATGACAAGAAGGAATTATACCCGCCGGAGATTGGTCGGAGAGGTCTTGAGATCTGCAGTTTCAGCACAACGGCAGCTAGGCGGCTTATAGGGGAGAGGCGAAAATCTAGCAGTATCCAAATTCCAAGCTTTGCCAAACAAGTACATATTTTACTGGTGGGCTTATTCTAATTTTAAGAGGCCCAAATTCCAAGCTTTGCCAAACAAGTACATAGGAACTGAAAACTTGCTACTGCACTGGCACTGAAATGCCTTGACAGGATGCTCATGATCATCAAAATCAATGCCATAATCCTGCAAGCATATCATATGTAGCTGCTTAACAAAGGAGATGAATAAACAAATTAAAAAATTAAGAAGTACTTAAAGAACTAATAGACTGCACAACCGAAATAAAAGCCTTACTTCTTGATGCTAGAAAAGTATTGAGGCATAAAAGTACACAAATTTTTCCACTTAGTATTTTGATCAATACCAATTCCGTAAAAATAAAATATACTTATAGAATTAATAGATTGCACAACCGAAACAGGAACGAATCCTAATTCAGCTTAAAGAGTTATGAGGATCTGAGAGGTCCTCGAAGTTGGTACCCTTTTGGAATTTGCCAAAAAAAAGAAATAATTTTAGCAATTGCCTAAGCAAGATTTATCCTTTGAAGAACTATGCTAAGTAAAAACAAAGAAAAAAAAACTCACATCACTGCCAGGTATAACAGCATCTTCAGCAAGGAAGAGAGTCATGTGACTAGAAAAAGAAACCCTTTTTCGCGTGCTTGGAAATAGCAAGCACAGCCTTTTAAAAGCCTCCGTGTTGAGAGTGACGCCGTCGCCGACCTCTCCAAAGTCGGTCAGATTGAACGCTACTGGACGCAGCATCGGCATCGATTTAACCGGAACCACTGGCCGGAAAATGGAGAAGCCATTGACGATGTTACACTGCCAAATAAATACAGGGGAGATAGCGAGGATCCAGAGGACTATGAATAGAGTTCTGTGAGTGGAAAAACGTCGGAATCCAACGCCGGTGGTGAAAATAGAACCGCCACGAGGACGGCGGCGTAACAGATTCCACCCTCATCAATAAATATAAAAAATCAAAATCAAAAGAGTGATGGACAAGTTGAAATTGGTAGCGAAGGAAAAAAGTTGTAATTCATATGAATGAATTTGGGTCAAATAAATGAAAATAATAGATCTGAAATTAGGGTGATCGATTTTAATGGATTTGTACTGATATATGTTTGTTTTATTTTAATTAGAAATGTTAAATTAGGTATTGATCATTTTGCCTTTTATTTAAATAAATTTGTTTATGTAATGAATAAAAAATAGTTTTTTTTTCGCCACAAAACTTCTTGGTACTCTGGCGTTTAATGGCGTCAATGAATTTTAACGCATGCGTATTCAATTTTTTTGTAATTGAAAAAATTGATAGTTTAATCATCTAATCGACAAAATTGAAAGGTGGATCACCAAAAGTGGAATATTATATATAGTTTAGAAGTCTTAATTTATTTAAGTCGTAATAATAATAATAATAATAATAATAATAACAATAATAGTAGTAATAATAATAATAATAATAATAATAATAATAATAGTAATAATAATAATAATAATAATAATAATAATAACAATAACAATAACAATTGCAATTTAATAATAATAATATTAGTAGTACTAATAATAATAATAATAATAATAATAATAACAATAGCGGTAATAATAATAATAGTAGTACTAATAATAATAATAATAATAATAATATGATCATAATAATAATAGTACTAAAATAATAATAACAATACTTGATAATAATAATAATAATAATAATAATAATAATAATAAATAATAATAATAATAATAATAATAATAATAACGATAATAATAATAATAGTCTTAATAATAATAATAACAATAGAAAGTAAAAATAGTAGTAATAATACTAGTAGTAGTAATAATAATAATAATAATAATAATAATAATAATAATAGTGATGATGATGATGATGATGATGGCGATTATTATTATTATTATTATTATTACTATTATTATTATTATTATTAATATTAATATTATTATTTTATTTTCTTATTATTATTATTATTATTAGTAGTAGTAGTAGTAGTAGTAGTAGTAGTAGTAATGTGTGACGCCCCAAAAAATAAGATATCATCAACATTACGGGTTACAAATACGTGAAGATGTAAACAACTACAACTTTATTATTATTGAAGAAAGCTGTGAGTTTGAATACAAATATTATCTTCAGATAATATCTATACTCAAATAAATCTTCATCACATTTATTGATACATTATTTTACAAAATGGTGAGGACTACTAAACAATCCTTTCTAAAACCTTCATTCCATACCCTGCTAACTGCGTCTCGCTTATATTCTCGCCTCCCCGAGAAAAATGGAACAAAAGGAAAATGGTGAGCTCAACTAGCTCAATAAAGAATAATATGACTAAGATAATATACAACAAATTATCGTTAGTCTTCAACGAGGAAAAATATAATAGAATACTGATAGACAACAAATTTTAAATCAATATTAGCAATGAAATAATAATTCATTAGAAGAGTTAAGTAGAGAATGCAAACTACTATCTTCATGTATGAATTTAAAAGTTTATCGTCATCTTTTATCCCGTAACATCAATCAATATACATCCGGAATCAAATATTCATCTCGCACTACTGCCAAAGATATTCATCGATTTGGTCAGTGTTCATTTAAACACATGTTCATCTTTGCACTACTGGCCAAAGATATTCTTCAGAAATCATTCATCTTTGCACTACAAGCCAAAGATATTCTTAAGAAATCATTCATTCTTTGCACCACTACGTGCCAAAGATATTCTATAATATCATCATTTAAGATCGAGGATGATGAAAAATATATATATTTTTTAAAGAAGCGAATCCGGTGAAACAAAATGACAAGGATTAAGGATTAAGGATTCGTACTTGGTTTTATCCACGTCTAAAAATACCTCAAAAATAATCATAGTGGTGTAAAATTCAAGAATGATCAAAAACATGGATACAATCGGAGTTAGTATCCGAATAGATGTTTTAGACGAAAAGAAGAAATTTTATTTTTCTATTGAATAAGACCAGTATATCGTGAATAGTGTCAGATATCGTGAATAGTCCGATATCGTGAATAATAACTTCGACACCAAAAGATAGAAATTCCACAAAAACATCTTCACGCTTACATGAATAGTACTCGTGAATAGTAACTCGTGAATAGTAACTCATGAATAGTAACTCGTGAATAGTAACTCATGAATAGTAACCCATGAATAAGTAACCCCGACATGAAAAAGTTTCAAATTTGATAAAACTTTGGATCAACATTTCGATTATAATGATATTGAAGAAATAATATCATTACGAAAAAAAATAATATCCCTTACCTCGAAAGATCAAGTACTTTAGCTAGAATAAGGGTATAGTCTTTGAAAGGAACTTGCACCAAATCTAGCAATACTCAAAGTATACTCAAAATACTCACAAGAATACATTTCGATAATATAGAGAGAAAACTTCAGTTTACGGTGTGATTTTCAATTCTAACCCAAGCACTTATATTTATAGGAAAACGCTTAGAACACCAAAAGCGAGAAAATTTAATAAAATAATAATATTTCTTAAAAATATTCAAGCCCACCTTAGAAATCTGATTTCAGATCATTTATAACACATGTGAGCCACTCAATTACAACAAAAAATGTTTTTCTTACAAAAAATATTTTAAACTCCCAAAAATCAATTATTTTGAGCTTTGAACTTCAATAATTCATAATAAATAGCCCTTTCATCAGAAAATTTGAATCTCGCAGCGTTTTATAGGAATTTCAATTCTCTACAACTTTGCAGAAGAAAGTTTTCCAAATTCCAAATAGAAATTTATCAAATCCACAAACAGGAGATTTTACAATTTATAATCAAATTTCGGTCAATAAATGGGGTCCAATTGAGCATGTTTAACATGTTTTAAACATTTATTGCAACAAAAATACTCTTCCTCCTCGTATACTCATATATCCCACATTCGTTGTAAAAATATCATTAGTTAATATATTATTAAAATAATATATTTAAATGAATTATTTTATCGAGAAAAGATAAAATATTAATTTTCAACAATTGTCATTTTAAAAATTTTTCCATCTATATCCACATAAAATCAATATTTTCTCATCATATAAATCAATAATTAATTATTCACAAATAATATTACAGAATCACAATATTGACAATGAGTGCGGTTTCAGGAAGGGCTTTCAATAAGAATTTCTTCTTCTTGGCGGCATGATTAGGTGACCAAACCTCTCCTTAGGCAGAACTTTCTAGACATTGCCAATAATGTTATCTAATAATATTATTGAGATAATATGAATTATTGCTCGATAATGAAAAATCACGTGTAATGACAATTATTGAAACAACAAAGAATATAAAATATCAATATGCAATTATTAACTCAATAAAATTTGAATAGTAATTCACTGTAACCATTATTGAGTAGTGCCTTCTTACGTAAGAATCAATAATTGGTGCAATACTGGTGTGCTTCTTGTTCAACAACGCAGCGTATTAGTGTGTTTTAACCACCGGGTATTCCAAGCAATGATAATGATGTAATAACTACGCCAAGTTATTTAAAAACAACTTATATTTGTCGTTTTCTTCATCCAATCACTTTCAGTTATGGGCTTTACATGGGCTGGCTGCGTCAAATGCGAATATTCCCGACGAGACGAATATTCCACGACCAAACGAATATTCCCGAGCGATAATGAATATTTTATAACCACTGCTTATTTTGAAATATTTGCGTATTTAACCCTTAACTATCCACATTAATCAAATCAACCCTTACTATTTCAAAATAATAAATAAAGGAAATTCCTTTTTATTTAAAAATTTAGGGTCTTACAACCTCCTCCTTATGAAATTTCGTCCTCGAAATTGGACGTACATTACACAGTGTTTCAAAAGGTGAGGATACCTCGCTTTCATTTCCGTTTCCAATTCCCGTGTCATTTCCTCTATAGCATGATTCCTCCACAAAACTTTAACTTGTGGTATGACCTTTCTTGGCGTAGGACATGCTCCTTCCTATCCAAGATCTTGGCGGTACCTCCTCATACGTTAAGTCTTGGCTATCTCGTCCGGTTCTAACTTCAATAACGTGGTTCGGGTCTTTCACATATTTCTGAAATACGAGATATATGAAACACATTATGAACACGAGACATACTCGGAGGTAACGCAAGTCTATAGGCTACATTTCTTACTCGGTCAAGAATTTGAAATGGACCGATAAATCGTGGATTGAGCTTTCCTCTCTTCCCAAATCTTGTAACTCCTTCCCACGTGAGCAACTTCGCAACAATACATGATCCCCTACATTAAATTCCACGTCCTTTCGATGAAGATCCGCATAACTCTTTTGTCGATCTTGTGCCGTTTGTATCGTTGTCGAATCATTTGAATCTTTTCGGTAGTCATACGTATTAACTTCGGGTCCCAACAATGTTGCTTCACCCACCTCATCCCAACATATTGAGAAACGACATTTTCGTCCATATAATGCTTGAATGGAGCCACACCTATACTTGCTCGATAAGCTGTTGTTGTAGGAGAATTCCACCAATGGTAAATACTTATCCCAACTATCCTTGAAGTTCAGGACACGAGTCTTAATAGATCTTCAAGAGTTTGAATAGTCTCTCTCGATTGTCCGTGGTTTAGGGATGGTATCTTAGAACTAAATCGCAAATCCGCGCCCATAGCTTTTTGCAAGCTAACCCAAAATCTTGAAGTGAATCTTGGGTCACGATCCAAAACTATGGATACTGGCATGCCATGCAACCTCACAATCTCATTCACGTACATACTACTAGCAAGGCGTTCAAGGAATAAGTCTCCCGATCGGCAAGAAATGAGCAGACTTGGTTAATCTATCAACAATAACCCAAATAGCATTGATGCCTTGAGAAGCCGTAGGAAGACCCGTGAATGAAATCCATAGTAATGTGTTCCCACTTCCATTAGGAATCTCAAGTGGTTGCAACGGACCCTTAGGTACAAGATGCTCCGCCTTTTCTGCGTTGGCAAATTAAACACATCGAGATAAACTTTGCAATCTCTCTCTTCATATTGTTCCACCAAAATGTATGTCGAAGATCACGATACATTTTAGTACTTCCGAGGATGGATTGCAAATGGCGATTGTGTGCCTTCATCATAATCTTGTACTTCAAATCGAGTCGTTAGGAACACAAAGTCAGAGTGGACTCAAGTATTCCTTCTTCATCAATTCTCTTCTTAGGAATAGCTCCTTCTTGTACTTTCTTCTTCATACGCATCGGCTCAAGATTGGTGGCTTGAGCAACCTTAACTTTTTCTATTAAAGTTGGCTCTGTCGTATACTTGACATCATCGCACTCGCTTTTCAAGATACGCATATGATCTTCTACTCATCGCGTACCTACCACGTTCGCTTTACCGGGATGGTAATGAATAGTGTGGTCGTAGTCTTTCAATAGCTCGAGCCAACGTCATTTGCCCGCATGTTGAGTTCTTTTGAGTGAAGAAATATTTAAGGCTTTTATGGTCCGAATATATCTCCACTTTCTCCCCATATAGATAGTGCCTCCATATTTTTAGTGAAAATGCACGACGCCTTCACTCTAGATCATGAGTAGGATAATTCCTCTCATACTCTTTAAGTTGTCGCGAGGCATAGGCTATGACTTTCCCACGTTGCATGAGAACACATCCTAACCCTTTGCTGAAGCATCATTTGAGATAACAAATCCATCCGAACCGGATGGTATTGTTAGAAACAGTCAAATAAGTCTCTCTTAAGCTCTTGGAAACTTTTCTCGCATTCTTCGCTCCAAACGAATTTTGTATCCTTCCGAAGTTATTTGAGTTAATGGAGTAGCGATTCGAGAAAACCTTCCACGAATCTCCGATAATAACATTTAAGCCCAAAAAGCTACGTGCTTGATCCACCGACTTTGGTTGCTCTAACTTTGTATTGCTTCAATCTTCACGGATCTACAGATACTCCATGTTTTCGACACCACGTGCCCAAGGAATGCTACTTCCTCAAGCCGAACTCGCATTTCTTCAATTTGGCATATAGTTGATTTTCACGAAGCCTTTGGAGTACCGACTTCAAATGGTGCTCATGATCTTCACGGCTTTTGGAATATATGAGGATGTCATCAATAAAGACAACAACGAATTGATCCAAATATTCTTGAATACTCGGTTCATCATATCCATGAAAGCCATAGAGCATTAGTTAGTCCGAAGACATGACTAAGAATTCATAATGCCCATACCGAAGTTCAAGGCGTCTTTGGAATATCCTCGATTCTAATCTTGGTGATGATATCCGAGCTAAGATCGATTTTGAAAAGAATTGTGCCCTTAATTTGGTTAAACAAGTCATCAATACGAGGTAGAGGATACCTATTCTTGATGGTGACATGGTTCAATTCCGATAGTCAATACAAAGTCGCATACTCCGTCTTTCTTCTTTACAAATAAAACAGAGCACCCCGAGGAGATGTACTAGGACGAATGAAACCGATGTCCAACAATTCATGTAGTTGGACCTTTAACTCTGAAGTTCAATAGGAGCCATTCGATATGGGGTTTTAGAAATGGGCTTTGTACCAGGTTCAAGATCAATAAAGAATTCAACTTCACGTTCTGGGGGTAGACCGGGAAGTTCTTCGAAATACGTCGGAAAGTCAATAACAACAGGAATATTATTCAAATTTGGACGTGTCTTTATTCAAAACCATAACATGGGCTAAGAAAGCTTGACATCCATTTTTAATAAAGCGAATAGCTTTATGATTAGATATGATAGCGGTGATCGATTTTAATGGTTTAGTTGCTTGAATTGCATACAACGGGGTTGGTTAGGAATATGAAAACTAACAACCTTACGAAAACAATCAATTTTGGCATGATGAGTAGTTAACCAATCAATCCCTAAAATCACATCAAAAGCAAGTATCTTTAAAGAGATAAGGTCAACTGGTAAGGTAATGGTGCCAACTTGAATCAAACAAGATTTATAAGCATTGGATGTGATGAAAGTTTTCTCCTAACGGAGTTTCCACAGATAGGTCAAAGTCTAATTTCTCCGAGTCAAGTTTAAGCGTTGAGCACATGCGAGAGAGATAAATGAATGGGTAGCACCGGTATCAAGTAAGGTATAAACTTCGCAAGAATTTATAAATAGCTTACCCGTGATCACCTCGTTTGGGTTCCTCGCATTATGACCCGATCACAACAAACGCTCTTCCGGAATCGTTGACTTTGACTTTTTCGGGACGATCTTTTGAGTCACCGTCCCCATTGAACTAGGTTTTCGCTCTTTGTATAATCTCGAGCGATATGTCCTTCCTTTCCACAATTATAGCATACCTTGAACTGTTGTGGGCGGTTTGGTGATATGTCCTCTTTTCGCATTTGTAGTATACGACCGGTGGTCGTTTCTCCTCCTTAGAACCGATTCTTCTTAAGACATCATCATCTTCACATGGTCGTTGTTAAATCTCCTCTTTTAAAATCTCCTCCGACTCGCTTCTTCTATTTTCATGGCCATGATTACCACCAGAGTGGTTACCATTTCTGTCGTCTATTTCTTTTCTCGCATGAGTTATCATTATTCATTGATCGCAATCTACGGCACGATCCTGGTTGTGTGGTCCTCGGTTGACCGTACTCGTTATCTCGCTTCTAATAATTGAGCCCATTTACAACATCTCGAATAAAGAGAAAATTTATGAGAAATGAGATATCGACGTATGCCGGGTTTCAAACCTCTAAGAAACATCCGCATCATCGTTCCTCATTCTCCACCAAATGAGGTGCAAACACGGAAAACTCTGCAAACTTTGCCTCGTCTTCGAGACACCGCGTACGTTGTTTTGTTCCAATCGATGAACTCCACTTCTTCATATGACAAACACTTTTCAGAAAGTATTTGTCATTAAATAACTTTCAAACGTCTCCCAAGACATCTTTGAGTGCGGTTGGATGGGTACGCTTACTGAGACTCCCACCGATGAGTCCGCCTCGCCATGGAACATAAAGGTGGCGAATGGAACCTTCTGTTCTCCGTGCATCCCAAGACATCGAATATCTTGGTAATTTGTTTGACCCATGTTTCCGCCATGATCGGATCGGCTTTCCCTTAAATTCTGGTGGTCCCAACTCTTTGAATCGCTGGTTATAATAACCGTGAATTGCTATCATTTTCTCCTCAGATTTTGAACACGAAGTTTCCTCGTGCGATTTTGCATGAACCGCAAAAAAACTTCTAAACATCCCTCGTTCATCATCTCGCTTCAATGGTGTTGTTCACGGGAGGAACATTGCCGACTGTTGCACGTTCTCCTCGTTGGTGAGTCTGAAGCATCTCCACGGCCTCATTTCCATTGTTAATATTCTCGATTCGACATTCTCAAATATCGCCATAAAACAAGGGTTAATTAAAGAAATCAATATATCACATAATATCCTATATCTTCGACCAACTAACAAATAAGCTTAGGTAGTACACACTAGCGAAGGATTTACTCGTCTCTCCTCCTAGTTCTATTCCCCGATCTCCGCCAGAGATCATATCCTAAGCTCGATACCAATTGTGACGCCCCCAAAATAGGTATACATCACCTATTCCGAAGTTGTCAATACATGGTATGTAAACAACTACAACTTTATTATTACAACAAGAAAAGCGTGAGTTTGAATACAAATATTATCTTACAGATAATATCTATACTCAAATAAATCCTCATCACATTTATTGATACATTATTTTACAAAATGGTGAGGACTACTAAACAATCCTTTCTAAAACCTTCATTCCATACCCCGACTACGTATTTCGCTATATTCTCGCCTCCCGAGAAAAATGGAACAAAAAGGAAAAGGGTGAGCTCAACTAGCTCAAGTAAAGAATAATATGACTAAGATAATATACAACAAATTATCGTTAGTCTTCATGAGAAAAAATATAATAGAATACAATAGACAACAAATTTTAAATCAATATTCATGCACGGAAATAATAATTCATTAGAAGAGTTAAGTAGAGAATGCAAACTACTATCTTCTATGTATGAATTTAAAAGTTCATCGTCTATCTTTTATCCCCTGTAACATCAATCAATATACATCCGAATCAAATATTCATCTTTGACTCTGAGCCAAAGATATTCATCATTAAGTCATGTTCATTTAAAACACTGTTCATCTTCGACTACTGGCCAAAGATATTCTTGAAAATCATTCATCTTGCACTACAGCCAAAGATATTCTTAAGAAATCATTCATCTTTGCACTACAGCCAAAGATATTCTATAATATCATCATTTAAGACCGAGGATGATGAAAAATTTTTTTTAAAGAAAGCGAATCCGAGTGAAACAAAAAATGACAAGGATTAAGGATTAAGGATTCAGTACTTGGTTTTATCCAC
>CM035156.1:43131492-43377014 GCA_020205615.1 Panax quinquefolius
TGGATGAAGATGATTGATCTCATGATCATTTGTGTGGAGACACTAAAGCAAGTATGTAGGTGCTTATTAGAGAATATGTTCACTGAGCGTGGCTCGCTAAGGAATACCTAACGGAGTTTTTTACTCACTGTCAATAGGAATTCCTGTAGTGATAGTAGTACAAGTGATCCTTGGACTTGAGATCATCATAGTATCTTGTGTATGATGAGTTATACTTTGACTTATTCCTTAAGACCCTTAGGGTATATCAAAGGGTATGTTTGGGTATAATAAGTTGTACATGGAGATAATGTATGATCAATAAAGAATCTACCACTTCTATTAAAAGAAGAGAAATGTCCTATGTGATTCGATAAATGACAAACTGGTAGTCCTTGGTTAAGGCGTAATGAAATTAGAAAGGAGTTTCTAATTTGCATTATTTGAGTTGTGCATTTAAGAGTCGAAATACATATAATTAAATAAAATAAGACTTGTAAAGAATTCCATGTCTTATATTTAATTGGGACATTGTATGGTGGAAGGATTGAATTGTACGGTAACTATTTACTCAAAGGTTCTTTTATGATTAATGTTAAAATCTATATTATCTGGAAAGTCGTTGATCGCTAGGGAGGCTTATCCCTATTGTAGAATAAATATTATTTATTTAAATAAATTATTAGTTTAATTTATTTATTTAAATAAGATTAAATTGTTCTAATTGATTTATTCACAACCTGGGTTTAATATGGAGAACCTAAAGGGTCACACCATAAAAGGAAGAATAATTATTTAAGAAGTTAATGGCATAATCGTAATAATAAGTTAAGTATATTTAATTTAACTATGGTGATAGAATAAATTAAATAGCTTAATATTTATTATTTAATATTTTAGAAATATTAAATATAAATTAATAAGAGAGTCTTATTATTATTATTATTATTATTATTATTATTTAATTCCTAAAGCGGTTTGGGAATTAATTAATAAAAGTACTTTCATATTTCTAATAGGATTAGGAGGAAAATTAGTTAAAGGAGTTTAATTAATTATCCCTAATAAGATTAGGAGCCCATTTAATTAAAAGAGTTTAATTAAATAAATAATACCTTATTTTTAATTGGGTTACTTGATATCTTTATAAGAAGAGTCTTATATCGGATATCAAGGCGACGTTATAATTCGATGGTTGTCAGAAGTACGCTCCTTTTCTATAGAGATAGAAAAACTAGGGTTTAGCCAACCACCCATCTTCTTGAATCCTTCTTCTTCCTTGGTGGATCACCTCCAGAGGCCAAACACTTGGGTGGCTAACGTTGATCAAAGGAAGGAACCAAACCCGGTGGATTCAAGTTGAAGCGAAAAAGGATTGGAGGTGAATTTGTACCGAGGAAACTCGGATCTTCAGGGTATGTTTCTTATTCATCTTTTTCGTTTAATTAATAATAATGCATAAAGGGTGATCCGGGTATATGGTTTGTAAAATTTTAAACTCGATTTTCCACGTTTCGCTTATTTTTGCAATTTGATTGCGTTCATGAATATTACAAACCTAACAATTACAGGCGTCGAACCACTTGTCGTTTCACATTACAAGCGTCGAACCACTTGTCGTTTCACATTACAGGCGTCAAACCACTTTTCTTTTCACATCACCAGTTGTCAAGCCACTTGCCTTTTCACATGGCAGGTGCTAAGCTATAAATCTTCTATAATAGAGGCCTAGTGCTTCATTATTTTTCACGAATTCATTCAAGCTATAGAGAGAGAGAAAGTATAGAGAGAATAAGAGAGAAAGAAGAAGAGTATTTTGTTATTACACTACTGCAGTATTCAATCTCCTACCAAAAGTAAGGGGTGTTATTCTTTCTTATTCATGAAGAGAAGCTGTTGTTATTCCATTGCTTATTATTACATTGGAATAACTTCGTATCGCTGTGGTTTACCTATACTTGGTGACATTCTTCTATTATTACATTGGAACATCTCGTATGTGTGTTTTACGGACACAGTTCCGTCTTTGTTATTATTACATTGGAACATCACATGCGGTGTGTGTTTTACAGGACTGGTTAAAATCTTTATTATTATTACATTTGGAACATCACATGCATACGTGTGTTTCTGGCAGGACTGGTTCTATTCTTTATTATTCGTTGGAATATCCAGTAAAATGCGTTTCTGCCTTGGGACACGGTTCCGTTATTTATTATTACATTGGAATAACTGCGTATGCGGTCTATCGCATGCATGGTGATTTCTTTTGTTATTCCATTCTTTATTATACCCAAAGTTGGTTAAAACTTTGACTTCTATACTCCATGAAATTAGTGGAATATCCTTGATATTTTGCGCTTCATCCGAGATCATTTCATGGAAATATTCTTCTCGATATTCTTGAATTTTACTCTACAAAGCAAGATCATGTTGACAGGTTTGGATGTTATTTGTGGCGCCCCCAAAATTAGGTATATCGTCACCCATCTTGAGTCGCCACTTACATGGTACATAAATTCAAATACAACTTACTAATATAAGCGTCGTAGGTATAAATCGACATAAACTATGAGTTTGAATACAAATATTGTCTACTAGATTATTATACAAACTCAAAAGGAGTCCTCATTACAACTATTATCACACTATTTCACGAGAATAGTGAGGACTACTAATGCTATCCTCCGGACCATTACTTCGTTCCCTCGACTCGTCTCCGGCCTATGTTCTCATTTTTTCAAGAGAAACGGTGAAAGAAAGGTGAGCTCAACTAGCCCAAGAAGAAATATTATGACTAAGATAATGCGAATAAATTATCATTAGCCTTCAACAGTGTTAATTTGATAAAATACAATAGACAACCCGGTTTAACTGCGGCAATGAATAAGCAATCCATTAAAAAGAGTCAAGTAGAGAATAAAGTCTACTATCTTTTAGGTTTAAAAGGTTTTCATCAATTTTATCATTTGAGACTCGACTTTAATAAATAAACCACCACATTTAATCATCCCGCATACCACGGTCAAGGATTTTCATCAAATTATCAATGGTCACGACTATACCAAATCACCCCTGGTCATAATCATACCAAAAACTATCCATCATCTGCATTACGTGCCATCGAGGACTTTTGTCACATCATTTATATCAAGTCGTGATTATATCGAATGATCCTCAGTCATAATCATACTAAGTTCATCTATGCACGTAAGCCAAAGATAACATAATATAACATGAGGATGATGACAATGACATAGTAATTCAATAAAACAAGTTCAAGAATTATTTAATCCATGAATTATTAACGTCCAAATTGTCAACATGATCTTTGTTTCAGTGAGTAAAATTCAAGAATGATCGAAGAATATTTCCATGAAAGATATCTTTGGATGAAACGCAAATATCAAGGATATTCTACTAATTTCATGGAGTATAGAAGTCAAAGTTTTAACTTATTTGGGTATAATAAAGAATGGAATAACAAAAGAAATCACCATGCATGCGGTATTGCAGATAGACAAAGTTATTCAACAGTAATAATAATAACGGAACCAAAGTCGGTGAAATTCACCAAGCGAGGATGTTCCAACAGAATAATAAAGATGGAACCGGATCCGGTGTAAAACACACGAGATAGGATATTCCAGCAGAATGATAAAGGCGGAACCGGTCGGTGTAAAACACACGTGACAGGATGTTCCAACAGAATAATAAAAAGCGGAACCGGTCCGGTGTAAAACACATGCACGGGATGTTCCAATGAATAATAGAAGAATGTCACCAAGTATAGGGTAAGCCAGCGTATCTGAGTTATTCCAATGAGTAATAATAAGCAATGGAATAACATAAGGATTTCACCAAGTATAGGGTATGCCGCGATCACGAGGTTATGTATAGGGTATGCCACTTTTTACGAGTTATTCCAAATGAGAATAATAATGAATGGAATAATGAGAAGTTCTCTTCAAGAAGAAAGAATAACACCCTCTACCGTAAAAAGAAGCTGAATATAGAAGTAGTGAAGTAGCGAATACTCTTCTTCTTTCTATAATTTTCTCTATAGCTTCTCTCTATAATTTCTCTCTCTAGAGTTTCAATGAATTCAGTAAGAAAATAATGAAGGAATGAGCTTATTTATAGGAAAATGGAATGCATAGTAACTAATCCATGAGCGGTCAGTTGATTTACTTTAATCGACGGTCCATATTTAAGAAAAATCTTTTAAATAAAATATAATATATTCTATTTATATAAAAACATTTTACTATGCAAACACTATGCAATACTATGCAAAACACTATGCAAAACACTATGCAACACTATGCATAATAAAATATAATATATTCTATTTATAGAATAACTTTAATAAAGTATTCTATTTTATATAAAAGATGTTTACGTTTTATTACGTTAATAATACTGAATAAAACAAAAGCGTCATTATCATTATAATAATTCATATTATTAATAAATGATAATGGAATCAAATTGAGTGACTTCTCACATAAGCATCGATAATCAATACCGTGTGTTACTTATGCAATACACGTATTCATTGTACTTTTACTACTTAGGAGTAGTTCAACAAGAACCATGGTAAAACTTCCGCCGTTATTTCAATAAAATATTTTTGTCGTTTTCTCAATCAAACAATAATTACATTAATAGGGTCCACCAATGATTGAGTAGTTGTCGAATATTCCTGCTAAACCAAGAATATTCCCCACCAATCGAATATAATATAACCACTTGCATACTTTGCAAAATTTATAAATACTACCCACAACTATAATATTATCTTAAATTCACACCATAATATTAAAAATTATTTCAACAAAATTTAAATCTTTATTGATAAAATCCTGGGGTCTCACAATCTCCCTCCTTATGGAATTTTGCCCTCGAAATTAGAAGACGTACGTACGATATGATAAAGAGGTGAGGTACCTTGAATACCTTTATCGTTAAAATATTAAATTCATCTTCAAGAATCCGCCAAAGATATTCATTAACAATTCATCTTTGCACTACTGAGCCAAAGATAATTGTGTATTCATTAATATCACGACCACAAATTATCCATGCACTACGGTTAAAGATAATTGTGTTTTCAATTACTCTGGTTATGATTATCTCGAATGATCCCCAGTCATAATCATACCAAGTCCATCTATGCACGTAAGCCACAGATGACTTTGAACACATCCATGAATTAATATTTCATTCTTTGAGACTCAAATTTCAATAATTAATCCACATCGTCGAATCATCCCCTGCACTGAAAGCTAAGGATATTCATTAGTATCACGACCACAAATTATCCATGCACCACGGCCAAAGATAATTGTGTTTTCAATTCTGATTATGATTATCTAGAATGATCCGGTCATAATCATACCAAGTCCATCTATGCTCTACGAAGCCACAGATGACTTTAAAAAAATATAAACATGAGGATAATGATATAAAGAATCAATCAAATAAGATAAAGGATAAATATTAAACATTTATAATATAATTTATCCAGATTCAAGAATATCCTCATGTTATCAATCACTTAATAATCTAATAATCTAATATCATTAATATTATACCAATATTTTAATCACTTCTTAAATTTATAAACAATTTATCTCAATTGTTTACGCTTTACCATATAATGCATTTAATCATTCAAAAATGCCATACTCATAAGATATCATTACCAATTATCAAATCCCTCAAAAAATATGCATATACTCTATATAGGATTCTCTAGCCATAAAATCCTATTTTCAACTTTGTTACTTCACATAACATATTTAACTCATATGTTCCGTAACTAAACTATTTTCATGAAAATACCAAATCAGTCCCAAAAATATTTCTTTTCTGGGATTTAGCATAATATAGTCCCATGATGAAAATATATTTTTCTCGGAATTTTTAAAATTCATTTACTATTTTTCAAAAATCAATTTCTAATTAATTCCTTAAGAAATTAGCTACCTCAAGTTTAACTCCAAAAATTCCCAAATCTTGGCAGGACCTTACACATGTTAACATGAGCTTCAAGTTTAAATTTCATGGTCATCGGAGTTATAGAACTCCGGTTATAGCGTTTTTTGTCGAAAAAACCTAAATATTGAAATAGTCATAACTTGCTCATTTTAAGTCAGAATGAGCTCATTTTTGGACAGGAGATACTTTATACCATATACTTTCATGTCCCAAAAGGCCAGAATTTTTCTCATAATTTAAGTGGCCGAAATAGCCCCTTAAAGTTTCTGGGCAGTAGCATTTTCAAAATTTACAGCTTTGGCCTCCTTTGCTAAAATCAGTCCACACAAAAATCTACAACACCTTTTCCAGTAATTCCACTTGGATTAGTTAGGTAACTCATAGATCTAACTCTAGGACTTGACCACATTCAAAAATTCAAAATATAATAGGAGATATGGTCAATTGAATTTCATGTTACGTTTTTCACTAAAATCTGATTTTCAACTCTTTGTGATTTCTAAGAAACTTTCATGTTTTCACATACTAACCAACATAACTCATCATAAAACTTACTAATACTTCATATACCCATGATTTTTATTAGTTCTATACTTTTATTATGACTTTCATCATAATCCACGTAAACAGATCCTTTTAGTTGAAGAAATATTTGATGGTTTAAGAAATGGGTTTTTATCTTTGGGGTCAATACAAAATTCGATTTCACGTTCTAGGGTAGGCTAGGAAGTCTTCAAGAATACGCCAAGAAATTTATTAATGATAGAAATATCATTCAAAACTGTTACTCTCGTCCAAGACTTGGATAGTACGTCACATTAATACCAACTGTGACTTCTATCCCTTAACCTAGATAGCATCTCACAATGATACCTATAAACTTGCCATCTTCATTCACGATGTCGCCTCTGAAAGTCTAAAGCGGTGCATTCCACACAAGGAAGTTAACAATGAAAGGATCGGGGCTCTTTACTTATGGCTTGATATAACAGTGATTAACTTTAGGGTTTGGTTACTTTGAATTCGTATAACAGGTTGGTTATGAATATAAAAGCTAACAACCTTACGAAAAGCATGATGAGTAGTTAACCAATTGATTCCTAAAATCACATCAAAGGCAAGTATTTTCAAAAAGATAAGATCGACAGGTAACGTGAAAGTGTTTATTTGAATCAAACAAGATTTAAAAATAGTAGCGGTAACAAAGGCTCCTACTAACGAAATTTCAACCAATAAGTCAAAGTCTAACTTCTCCGGAGTCAAATTTAAACGTTGAACGCAACTAGGTGAAATAAAAGAGTGGATAAAACTAGTATCTAACACGGTATAGACTTCGCAAGAGCTTACGATTAACTTACCCGTGATAATTTTATTCAGGTTCCTCGTCACGAGAAAAAAAAAACGCTCTCTCTTAAACTACCGGCTTTGGTTTGTCTGGGACAGTCTTTGGTGCCTCCATCCTAGTTGAATTTGTCTTCGATAAGCAATAAATCGAGCTAAGTGACCTTCTCTTCCACAATTATAACATGCTTTGGGACGGCATGGCGCGATCGGGACCGTGATGTGTCCTCTCTCCGCATTTGAAGCATATAACCGCTGGTGGTCGTTCTTCTTCCTTTGAAAAGCGGGTCTTTGGCGACGTCTTTCCATCATTGTTGAATCTTCTTTTCTTGAAATGTCCATTCTTATTATTTTTGTACGATTACACGAAGTGGTTACCATATCCGCCCATTGATTTCCTCCACGCTTGTTGTCACCGCTCGATGACTACTCTCATTGGTATTATAATTTTCTTGGTTGCTCTCTTTTAGTTCGTTGACTCGTTATCGCGCTCCACTAATCGAGCCCTATTTACAACATCTGAATAAAAAACACAGTTTATGAGAAATAAGATGTTGACGTATCTCTGGCTTCAAACCTCTTAAAAACATTCGCGTCAAACCTCTTAAAAACATTCGCGTCATTCTCTCTTCATTATCCACCAAGTGGGACGCAAATCGTGATAACGCCGCAAATTTTGCCTCGTATTGCGACACGGTCATATTGTTTTGTTCCAACTTGATAAACTCCACCTCCTTCATGTGGCGAATACTTTCAGGAAAGTATTTGTCGTTGAACAGCTCCTGGAACTTCTCCCAAGATATCTTGAAGACAATGGGTTGAGTACGTTTACCGATTCCACCAAGTAATCCGCCTCTCGTACATGCAATATAAAGGCGGCAAAGGAACCTTTTGCTCCTCGGAGCATCCCAAGACATCAAATATCTTGGTAATCTGCTTTATCCATGCTTCCGCGTGAAGTGGTTTTGGCTCTCCCTTAAACTCCGTTGGTCCCAACTCCTTGAATTGTTTAACGGTGACCGCCGAGAGTTTTCAAGTGTTTCCACCCACGTTTTGATGAGAGTCGCTTTACTTTGATGTTGCATGAATTCTAAAACCTTTTAAACGTCACCGTCATTCATCAATTGATCGGTGTTGTTGTTTTTGGGAGGATTATCGCCATCCTGTTGCACATTGTCCCGATTATTGATCCGTGGAGAATCAAGCAGTCTCTCGTGCTCCATTGCTATTCTCAACATTCTCGGATGCCATTTTCAAACACGCCACAAAATAAAATTAATTGACATGTAACAATTATCTTTATATTTAAATGAGCCAATAAAATAGCACATAAACTTAGGTAGGTCATACTAGCGAAAGGTATTCTGCTCTCTCCCTCCTAGTACTTTTCTCACATCTTAGCTGAGGATCATATCCCTTAGCTCTGATACCAACTGTGACGCCCCCAAAATTAGGTATACATCACCCATCTTGAGTCGCCACTTACATGGTACATAAATTCAAATACAACTTACTAATATAACTGTCGTGTACAATACGACATAAACTATGAGTTTGAATACAAATATTGTCTACTAGATATTATACAAACTCAAAAGGAGTCCTCATTACAACTATTATCACACTATTTCACAGAATAGTGAGGACTACTAATGTTATCCTCTGGACCATTACTTCGTTCCCCGACTCGTCCCAGCTATGTTCTCATTTCCTGAAGAGAACAGTGAAAGAAAGGGTGAGCTCAACTAGCCCAGTAAGAAATATTATGACTAAGATAATGCGAATAAATTATCATTAGCCTTCAACAATCAGTGTAAAAGCGATAAAATACAATAGACAACCAGTTTAAGCTGCGGTGGAATAAGCAATCCATTAAAAGAGTCAGTAGAGAATAAAGTCTACTATCTTTTAGGTTTTAAAGGTTTTCATCAATTTTATCATTGAGACTCGATTTTTAATAAATAAACCACCACATTTAATCATCCCCTGCGTACCACGGTCAAGGATTTTCATCAAATTATCAATGGTCACGACTATACCAAATCACCCCGGTCATAATCATACCAAAAACTATCCATCAATCGCATTACGAAGCCACTTCGAGGACTTTTGTCACATCATTTATATCAAGTCGTGATTATACCGAATGATCCTGGTCATAATCATACTAAGTTCATCTATGCACGTAAGCCAAAGATAACATAATATAACATGAGGATGATGACAATGACATAGTAATTCAATAAAACAAGTTCAAGAATTATTTAATCCATGAATTATTAACGTCCAAATTGTCGACATGATCTTTGTTGCGTAGAGTAAAATTCAAGAATGATCGGAAGAATATTTCCATGAAAAGATCTTTGGATGAAACGCAAATATCAAGGATATTCTACTAATTTCATGGAGTATAGAAGTCAAAGTTTTAACCAATGGGTATAATAAAGAATGGAATAACAAAAGAAATCACCATGCATGCGGTATTGCATAGACGAGTTATTCCAACAGTAATAATAATAACGGAACCGGTCGGTGAAATTCACAATCGGCTGGGATGTTCCAACGAATAATAAAGATGGAACCAGATCCGGTAAAAACACGAGATAGGATATTCCAACAGAATGATAAAAAGCGGAACCAGTCCGGTGTAAAACACATGCATGAGGATGTTCCAACAGAGAATAATAAAAAGCGGAACCGGTCCGGTGTAAAACACATGCATGGATGTTCCAACAGAATAATAGAAGAATGTCACCAAGTATAGGGTAAACCGCGTATACAGGTTATTCCAAAGAATAATAAGCAATGGAATAACATAAGGATTTCACCAAGTATAGGGTATGCCGCGTATACAGGTTATGTATAGGGTATGCCACTTTTACGAGTTATTCAATGAATAATAATGAATGGAATAATGAAGTTCTCTTCAAGAAGAAAGAATAACACCTCACTAGTAAAAAGCTGAATATAGAAGTAGTGAAGTAGAGAATACTCTTCTTCTTTCTATAATTTTCTCTCTATAACCTTCTC
Organism: Panax quinquefolius; assembly: GCA_020205615.1. Classification (NCBI taxonomy): domain Eukaryota; kingdom Viridiplantae; phylum Streptophyta; class Magnoliopsida; order Apiales; family Araliaceae; genus Panax; species Panax quinquefolius. The sequence continues at coordinate 43,141,846 of CM035156.1, forward strand.
TCTATAATTTTTCTCTCTAGAGTTTCAATGAATTCGTAAGAAAATAATGAAGGAATGAGCTTTATTTATAGGAAAATGGAATGCATAGTAACTAATCCATGAACGGTCAGATTGATTTACTTTAATCGACGGTCCATATTTAAAGAAAAATCTTTTAAATAAAATATAATATATTCTATTTATATAAAACATTTTACTATGCAAACACTATGCAATACTTATGCAAAACACTACGCAAAACACTACGCAACACTACGCATAATAAAATATAATATATTCTATTTATGAATAACTTTAATAAAGTATTCTATTTTATATAAAAGATGTTTACATTTTATTACGTTAATAATACTGAATAAAACAAAAGCGTCATTATCATTATAATAATTCATATTATTAATCGACAATAATGGAATCAAATTGGTGACTTCTCACATAAAGATCGATAATCAATACTGGTGTGCTACTATGCAACCACACGTATTCATTGCACTTTTACTAATGAAGTAGTTCAACAAGAAACATGGTAAAACTTCCGCCGTTATTTCAATAAAATATTTTTGTCGTTTTCTCAATCCGATAATAATTACATTAATGCTAGGGTCCACCAATGATTGAGTAGTTGTACGAATATTCCTCGCTAAACCAAATATTCCCGACCAATCGAATATAATATAACCACTTGCATACTTTGCAAAATTTATAAATACTACCCACAACTATAATATTATCTTAAATTCACACCATAATATTAAAAAATTATTTCAACAAAATTTAAATCTTTATTGATAAAATCTGGGTCTCACATTATTGGTTCTAGATAAATTAATTCTTGAACTTGTTTTATTCAATTCTTATATCATTGTCATCATCCTCGTGTTTATATTATGTTGAAAGTCATCAGTGGCAGTAGTGTGCATAGATGGACTTGGTATGATTATGACCGAGAGACTATTCGATTGTAATCATGACCGTAATGTTACAAATGATGTGGTAAAAATCTCTCGGTGGCCCGTAGTGCATTGATGGATAGTTGTTGGCATGATCATGACCATTAATGAATACACAAATATTCACGGCCCGTAGTGCATGAATAATTGTGGTCGTGATACTAAAGAATATCCTTGGTCAGAAGTAGTGCGGGGGTGATTCGATGATGTGGAATATTTATTAAAGTTTGAGTCTCAAATATAGCAGTGATGATGAAAACTTTTTAAATCATAAAAGATAGTAGATTTTATTTTCTACTTGACTCTTTTAATGGATTCTTTGGTTCATTGTAGTTAAACTTGATGTTCATTATATTTTATCGGTTTTAACCTTCATTTGAAGGCTAATGATAATTTATTCTACATTATCTTAGTCATAATATTTCTTACTGAGCTAGTTGAGCTCACCCTTTCTTTCACTGTTCTCTTTAGGAAATGAGAATATAGCTGGGACGAGTCGGGGAACGGAGTAATAGTCCAGAGGATAGCATTAGTAGTCCTCACTATTCTGTGAAATAGTGTGATAATTGTAATGAGGACTCCTTTTGAGTTTGTATGATCTCTAGTAGACAATATTTGTATTTAAACTCACAATTTATGTCGTATTGTACACGACAGTTATATTAGTAAGTTGTATTTAAATTCTGTACCATGTATTTGACTACCCAAGATGGGTGATGTATACCTAATTTTGGGGGCATCACAGATAGTATATTTAATGGTTTACAATCATTTCCTTAATACTTGTGCACAACTCTAAAACGACCTGTATTATGGAACGGAGGGAGTAGTAATTAAGAAAACAGGCCCTTAACTTTCTTCAACGTTTAAACATGTACATGTGATCTCGTGTAGAAATTTCACGAGTCACCACTTCATACAACAATGTTACTCCCTCTGTTTTTTAATATAAGTCATTTTAAAAAAATATTTTTGTTCCTAAATATAAGTTGTTTAAGAATTTCAAGTAAGCATTAATTGATTAGTTTTCAATATTATCCCAAGTAATAAATATAACTTTGGTTCTCTCACTATTTTTTGTCCAATAAATAACACTCTCTTTTTCTAATACAATGACAATATAGATAATTGATAGTATATTTAATGCTTTACAATTATTTCTTTAATACTTGTGCACAACTCTAAAACGATCTATATTAAGAAACGGAGGAAGTATAACTTAATTTCAGACCAGAGTGACAGTGTATGACACGAGATAGATAGATCATTTAAATATGAACTTAGCGACCATGTCTTAATTTAGTGGTTAAGATTGAGATATTATAAGTTTTATGTTTTAAGTTTGATTCTTATTTAAGTGAATTTATTTCTTTCATTATTCTATTATGAGAAGTTTGTTTTTTCTTTTTATGAGGTTTGTTTGTGAGTTTATTTCTTCCTCTTTTAATGAGATTGAGTTTAATTGATTCTTGATATTATAATAATAATAATGTACTTAATTATAAAATTATATTGTATTCCTCAAAAAATAGAGCATTTAAAAAAAGAAGTTAAATATGAAGGTTCATGCATGCATGATGCATGTAGTAGTTAGTCTTAATTTTTTTATTTTTTTTTATTTTTTTGAAGTTTATAATGATTAGTATAACTCAAGTTGTTATTTATAACAACTTAGGAGTTGTTTGATTTGTATTGAATGAATGATCGATTTAGTCATTTAGTGTGTTTATTTCGGGAAAAAAAATCGTCTAAATTGTTAAATCGGTCAGCCATTCAGACGATTTGGACTGAATGGCTAAGTCTCATTTTTTTGACTCAATGGGCTGAATGACGGCGGAATGATTTTTTTTTTTTACAATATCAATTATTATATTAAGTAATATTAGATAAATTTACAACAATTTTAAATTTTTTCAGAGGGGTAAAATAATAAAAATCTGTTATTTAAATATTTCAGACTTATTAATTATCAAATATTTTTATTTATTTTGATTCAGATTCAACTCATTCAGATTCAGATTCTAATAAAAGTTGATTATGTGATTTAATATTTGTGGATATGAGAGAGAAATGCACTTATAATATTAATTAAGAAATTGATATTTTTATATATATTTTTGATATTTTTATATAATTATTTTTTAAGTGAGAAAAAATGAGTCTCACTTTCGAATGAGGGGACTATGTAAAAATAGTGCTCCCTATTAATTACTTGGAGTAATAATTAATTAAAAGAACAAAGACGTGTGGCAAGTGGGAAAAAGAAACAGAGGGGAGTAGTTCAAAAACAGATGCCTCAACGCGGAAGCATAAAAGCGCACATAAAGAAAAAGAAAAGGAAAAAGGAAGATAATTATGTGTCTCGTTTTTTTGGAGACGGAGTCACGAGTAAGTATATGTAATGATGTAAATAAATTTAGTTGGATCGAGTATTGAATTATTTAGATTTAATTTGTATAATTTATTGAATATAAAAAAAATTAATTGAAACTAGTTTAGTTATCGAGTCGAGCATAATTTCAAATTGAGTTTGAGTAGTTTAAATTTTTTAAATAAATATAATTCAAATATCAATAAAAAATTATAATTTAAAAAAAATTTAAATAATTTAATCGGATTTAATCTCGGATGTGAGTCACATGGCCAAATCACAGACAAGAGTTTTGAGGACAGGAATAATGCAGGGCCTCGGTAATTTCTGACAATTGCCTATTAATAATGGTTTTCAATGGTGTGAGTTGAATAAAGTTTTTTTAAACAAAAAAAACAGAATAAAGATGGTGGACCTTCAAGTAACGCGGTTTTTACTAACTCCACTTAACTTGTCATTTTCAAGATTTGTAATTAACCTTTATATATAATGGCAATGGGCATGTGATGATGTACAACTATTCAAAATCAAAATGGGAGTAAGGGGTTATTTATTTTATATTGAATGGTCAAATACGTTTGTTTTTTGAAAAAAATTCAGATTTATTCAATTTTTATTGAACATCCCTAAAATAATTGCATTTCTAAATTACAAGACAAGCAAAAGAGTCTTATAACTTATAAGGACAGTTTTACGTGATATATACTCAAATATTACTCGAGTAATTATGTAGAAAAAAAAGAATCATTTACAAAGCTTGAAGCTAAAATCAGCTCTTGAAATTATGTGTCCACCTCTTGACATAACTTTTTTCATGTAGTATTTTATTTTTTAAGTATTACAAATGTTATTGGAAAGACCTGGGTTACTTCTTGTCAAAGAAGTCAACGACGAATATTTCTTTCAACATAGACGCCGCTCCATTTGGTCCATAAAAATAAATAAATAGATTCACATAACGAAGCAATCCAAGCAAAGCGCCTGTTTCAAATTTTCAACCAGCTAGCTAGCTAGCTAGCCCAGTATTCAAACAGCCATGGCTGACATTTTCCAGTTCAACAGAGCATTTCTAATAAAGCTACTGGCTTTGTGTGTCTTTATTTCTTTAACAACTATTCCTTCCGCTGAAGCTCGAATTCGCCGGTTTAAATGGGAGGTGAAATATGAGTACAAATCTCCGGATTGCAACACAAAACTTGTCATTGCAATTAATGGAAAAACTCCCGGACCAACAATTCGGGCAACGCGAGGAGATACAATCATCGTTGAGCTCAACAACAATTTGTTAACCGAAAATCTTGCTATTCATTGGCACGGAATCCGTCAGGTCAATTCAGTTTAAGAGTAGTAATTTTGATTAATTGATCAATACAGTGCATTAATATTTATATTTTTATTACAGATTGGAACACCTTGGGCCGATGGAACAGAAGGGGTGACACAATGTCCAATTTTGGCTGGAGATACTTTTACGTATAAGTTTGTTGTTGATAGAGTAAGTTTCATTAGTCTTGTTTTTTTTTTTTTTTGACCTTTTTAATTATATGATGATTTATAATTTGAACTAACTTTATACACAGGCCGGAACATATTTGTACCATGCGCATTATGGTATGCAAAGAGAAGCTGGGCTATACGGATCGATCCGCGTGGCGCTTCCCGACGGGGAATCCGAGCCTTTCTCTTATGATTATGATCGGAGCATTATTCTTAACGATTGGTTCCACAAGAGCGCCTATGAACAGGCCACTGGTCTTTCTTCTATTCCCTTTCAATGGGTTGGGGAGCCTCAGGTAAAAAAAAATAGACATTACTACTATATAAGTTTTATCTTGAATATATTTGTTACTCCTGTGTAATTATTGTGCTCTTAAAATGATTTTTATGTCCATTTAATTTCAGTCACTTCTAATACAAGGAAAAGGAAAGTTCGATTGCAGTTCACCAAGTCCTGCAACTGGTGTTTGTAATGCTACTAATCCTGAATGTTCACCTTATGTACTAACCGTTGTTCCGGGAAAAACATACCGGCTAAGGATCGGAAGCTTAACTGCTCTATCAGCTTTAAGTTTCGAAATAGAGGTAACAATTTGACAAATATCTATATATATTATATTATATTTTCAACACAAATGTATAATTCATCATGTTTATATAATTTCAGTGCAGTCTCTTATTATTATTTAATAAGAATAATATTCAAGAACATATATAAATTTATAACTAGGGATTGATTCTGTTTTGATGTTTCTTATGTAGGGCCATAACATGACAGTTGTGGAAGCCGACGGTCATTATGTGGACCCGTTTGTGGTAAAGAATCTGTTTATTTACTCCGGTGAAACGTACTCGGTCCTAATCAAAGCCGATCAAGACCCTTCAAGAAATTATTGGGCATCTTCAAAAATTGTTAGCAGAAATAGCACCACTCCAAATGGTCTAGCCATCTTCAATTACTATCCTAACCATCCAAAAAGATCCCCTCCAACGGTCCCACCTTCGGGTCCCGCTTGGAACGACGTAGGTCCGAGATTAAGTCAAAGCCTGGCAATCAAGTCTCACCCGGGATTTATCCACCCTCCACCACAAACCTCAGACAGAGTCATTGTGTTACTTAACACACAAAACAGAGTTAATGGCAATGTGCGTTGGTCCGTAAACAATGTCTCCTTTAATCTCCCTCACACGCCTTATTTAATCGCGCTTAAGGAGAAATTAGGCCATACGTTCGGGCAAACGCCACCTCCGGAAGACTATGACTCTACAAACTACGACATTTTCAGTGTGGCGAAAAATGTTAATGCTACTACCAGCAACTCCATTTACAGGCTGCAGTTCAACACCACGGTGGACTTGATACTACAAAACGCTAACACGATGAACCCAGATAACAGCGAGACCCACCCGTGGCATCTCCATGGGCATGATTTTTGGGTATTGGGATATGGGAATGGAAAGTTTAACAAGTCAAGTGATCCAAAAAATTACAATTTGGTTAATCCAATTATGAAGAACTCAGTGCCGGTTCATCCTTATGGGTGGACTGCATTGAGGTTTCGGGCAGATAATCCGGGTGTCTGGGCTTTCCATTGTCATATAGAGTCACATTTCTATATGGGAATGGGGGTGGTGTTTGAGGAAGGCATTGAGAAAGTGGGAAGATTACCTTCTTCTATAATGGGATGCGGTGGTAGCAAAGGCTTCCGTAGGCCATAAAAATGTGTGTTATCATACCAAACAAAAATTACATTGTAGATTGTTATGCCAATTGTATTATTATTATTATTATTATTATTATTATTGTAAGTAGTACTAAACATTCTTTGTTTCAACTTTTTATGTTCAAGAACCTTAGCAATATAAAAAAAGGAAGGAATACTACTTTATTAGGTGTATTCTAGTAGCTTAATTGTGAAGTTTATCATGCTCAACAATTTGACAACTTTGCACATGATTTTGGATTAAAGACTCAAGAAAGACAAGAAACTGCCTTTCTATAAGACAAACAGTACTTTAATGGTTAGTGTAAGGAGGTAAATATAGTAGAGTAAAATCTTTTTTCAGATACACATTCTTAATTGCATGCGGGTCTGCTACTCTATATTATCAAAAAAAAAAAAAAAAAAACAAGGCTGTATAAAATTAAAAAAATAATGTTATATTGACTAAACATGGTATCATTTGGTATCCGGGTTTTAATCACCAAACATTATTAAAAAATAAAATTGGCGTGGCTGACATACGTCGGCACAACCAACGTCAGCCTTGGAAACCCCGAGTTCGATCGTCAAAAAACATTTCTTTTGGACGCAATCCTTTAAAGACTTTTCCTTCTTGGTTGTTTTTTTACCAAATATGCATGCAATTTGTATATATTTGACCTAATCGACAAGTACTCGTTTGCACACTCACGACTACACCGACCAAATGAACGTGTGTGGGCGAGTTTAGACCGGTATAAATAGATTTGAGTGCAAGGGAATTGATATTTTTATATGTATTTTGATATGTGAAAATATTGAGTTAAAATGAGTTAAAAATTAAGTCAGTTGTAAATTGGTCATAAAAGGATATAAATGAATATGGATTAGTCCATATATCAAATTTTAGTATAAGTATAGATTTATAATTTATATATATATACAGGGTTTTTTACATTCTCTATGAAAAATCTCATCTTTTAATTTCTCCTTCTAAATTATACCTTTTCACTTTTAAATTAGATATACATTTTGACCTTTTAGAGCCAATTCGCAAAATTTTAAAATTGATATGAAATTATTTAATTTTAATACAAACAAATATAACAATTGTAAACTAACTATAAAGTACTAATTACTCACTCCGTCCCATAGTTATAGGCTGATTTTCTATTTTGGAATGTCCCAATATATAGATTACTTACTATTTATAAAATTTATTTGGTTCATTGTTTTACTTTTATGCCCTTATAATAAATATTCAACCATTACTTTTTTTTTTTGAAGAAACAACATTTAATGTCATTATTTTTATCACCACATTTAATGTTGTTGTATTCTCAATAAAAGAATTCAACTTTTTAGGCTCAATAAATGAATTTGGAATAACATAAACGTTTTGTGATTGGTTGAAAGTTTATGTAAATTAAAAATTCATCTTTGGTTAAAGTTCTATTTTAATGGTCAGTACATGTTGATCAATTAAGTTGAGAGTTTCAGTGTAATAAGTAAGGAGTAATTAACTTATTCATTAATTCCATATTAAGGGGTATATGTGAAAAATTTTTGTTAAAAATTGCCACTTAAACTATGTGCCAAAAAAAATCAGCCTATAACTATGGGACGGATGGAGTATTATCTTTGTTGTTTTCAAAATTTAAACGAAATTATATCAATTTTAAAGTCGTCTGCTAAGAGATTGTAATGCATATCAAAGATCGTAGAACGGTTTGCTAAGAGATCTTAAAGCATAAAAAGATTGTAGAGCAACCTGCTAAGAGTTCGTATATTATATTGGTCAAGATCACAAAGTCTGTCAAAGATTGTAGAGCAGTCTACTTTGAGATCATAAAGCATAGTGAAGATCGCAGAGTCTGTCAAAGATCATAGAGTTGCGACTCTTAAATAGTAAAGTTAAGTCAAAGACCGTAGAGTTTGTTAGAGAACGTAAAGCTCAATGAATACTGTAGAGTCTGTCAGAGATCGTAGAGCTCAATGAAGACGGTAGAGTCTGAAAGAGATAGTAGAGCTCATCAAAGATCGTAAAACTTATCAATCGTAAAGTCATTTAGTCGGATACTCTACGACCACCATGAAACTCTACGATTAGGAAAATCGTAGAGTATGTCAGTTCTGACAATGGACTGACATATCAGCTCTGACAATGGACTGATAATGTCAAGACTCGTGAAATGAAGAGTGCATATCCCAAGATGGTTGTTGAATATCTTAATATTTGAGAAGAAGATCAGATCGAAGTGTGTCTATACAGCTAGTTCGATGAAGTGACAGCGACCCATGTGTAGGTCATTGTAGCAATCTAATGTGACATATCTCAGCCGAAAGTAAGCCAATACATACTCACCTAAAAGTCAACAATTAGATATCCTCTAAGATTTGAGCATTAAATGAGCAACGATAACTTTTAAATGAGACAATTTCAATGACATCTATAAGAGGCGCACAAATTCAATACGAAAGTAACGAGAATATATTATACAAGCCGATCTAGTGCCAAACTCTCAAGGCTCTACTCTACAATGTGAATATAAAAATGTGCTTACTCTTATTAGTAGTTTGGACCTACTTATCTATATGTCTAGATATGTTATATACCGTTGATTGGATATTAGGACACTACCTATTTGGACTTGGCCTTGTTTTTTATCTATAATTGACGGTCTAGTTTCAATATGGTTTGTTGAGCGAGCTTATATGATCACAACGGAACGCTCTGGCCCATTGTAATTATTAATAATAAGTGCTTTATCCTCCAGATTCAGTATCTCGTTCCTTGCGGATCTGGGCTGGGCTGGGCCTGCTTGTTTTTTGTTTTTGTTTCTCTCAATATTGCAATAATCTAACTATTAAGATTGCTATATTAAATTGAAAAATTTAATATTTAAATGATTAAAAAGGACAAGTCTGTCAGAAAATTAAAAACTAATCCCTTTGTCTTAAAATTAACAAAATGATTTATATTTCATCAAATTTCATATCAACGTAAAATTGAAATCGATAAAATAAAATGATAATATGTGGGTCTATTTTATTATATATCTCTTATATCATGTATTCATATAAATACATATTTAATATTGACATAAATTTATTTACGTCCATATTTAATATTGAAATAAATTTATTTTCATATATAGAAACATTACTACATATTCTTTTATAGGTAATTTCAAAAAATTGTAACGTTGGTGAAGTTACGACTAATTTACTTAAAATTTTACAATTTTAACACACACACACACACACATATATATATATATATATATATATATATATATATATATATATATATATATATATTTTAAATGCCAAAAACGTATATGAATTAATGGATACATGAGATAAGATAAAATAATAAAAGACCCACAATTATTATTTTATTTTATCGCTTATAATTCACTTTCTCATTAAATTAGTCCATATATATATTTATATGCAAACCATTTTCCTCAGTTAAATTATTGTAATATTTATGGCACAAGAGAGTATATGAATTTGCACTTATTTCATGCACTTTTCATTGAGAAGCATGATTAAATAATTTGAGTTGCACTTATATGAAGAAAAAATAAAAAGTATCACCATAACTTTTACGGGCATTATAATCATAATCTCATTATTTGGTCGAAATATGTCATATCCAATGTTTTTTTCTTTAAAAGTAATTCAGAGAACTCAAATTATGGCTCAATTTGAATTCTTGATTAATGTTAAAATAGTCTCTCCCACTTTATTACTCCATTTATCACATAAAAGATGACTAAAATATTAAAATAAGAAATTGATATTTTAAAAATAAAATTGTTAGTTTCAATTTTTTTAACATTTGAGTCTATCTTTTTTTTTATTGAAGTCTCACTTTTATAATCCAAGTATATTATTCACAATTACAATATCACCAACCAATCAAATTTTAGTAGAAAAGAAATAAATAAACTTAGAAATTAAATAAATCTCACATAAAGAAAAAAATGCATTTTACATAAAAAAAAAAAAAAAACTCACCTAAGACCTAAAGTTTACAGTATCTCAATCTTAACTACTAGGCTAAGACCTCATCGACAGCCTCTATTCTAGTTAAAGGGAATTGTTATTTCATCGAGTAAAACTGATATTTTCATAAGATGTCTCTAACATAAGTGTGTGGCCTATTAATTATTCATGTGAGAGGAATTAAACCTGACAAAATATGGTTATGTGTTGGTTTTGGTTTACAAAATATGGTTATGGTTTCATTTAAAAACTAAAACCATATTAACTATTTTTAATATGGGTTGTGTGGGTTAGAATCATATACTTATGGTTCAAATATAGGTTAACCCATATTTTAAATTTTAAACTTACCTTTATTATGATCTAATTAAACAAATTATTATTAGATATATCATATATACATAATTACTAAGTATTTTATTTTTTTATACATAATCACTGAATATTAATATTTTTTAGGGTGCGAGTATAATAATCACTGATTATTTTTTTTTGGGAATTGGGGTGGGGGTGCAGGTGTATATATAACCAGTAAATATTTTTTTTTGGGCTGGGGTGAGGTGAGGGTGTATACATAATCAGTAATATATTTTTTTTGTGGTTAGGGTTGGGGTGGGGTGGGGTGGGGTGGGGTGGTGGTGGGGGGTTGGTGTGGGGGTGAGGGGGGTGGGCAAGGTGGGGTGGCGGTGGAGAGGTGGTGTGGAGGGTGGGGTGGGGTGGGGGTATGGGTGGGGGGAGGAGTGGGGGTGGGGTAGGGGGTGGGGGTGGGGGTGGGGGTGGGGGTGGATGTGACTCTCCCAAAATAGGTATACATCACCCATTCTGAGTGCCAAATACATAGTCTGAGAAAACATCTTCAACTTTATTATTACAATTGTGTCGTGCAAAATAACAACACATCATAATGAGTTTAAATACAAATATTGTCTTCTAGACAATATCCACACCCAAATAAAGTTCTCATTATAATTATTGATTGTTATTTTACAAAAAATAGTGAGGATTTGCTAAAACAAGCATGCAGGACCATCATCATGGCGCCCCAAAATAGGTATACATCACCTATCTTGAGTCGCCAAATACATAGTATGTAATACAAATACAAACTTAATTATACAACCGTCGTGTAATATCACGACAAAACATAGTTGAGAGTTTAAGCGAGAATATTGCCTGCTGAGACAATATCCACTCTCAAATAGAGTCCTCATTACATTTATTATCACACTATTTTATAGAATAGTGAGGACTACTAATACACCATCTCGGACCATCACTCAGGTTCCCCGGCTAGTCCCGCCACGTTCTCATTTCCTGAATAGAACAATGAAAGCAAAAAGGTGAGCTCAACTAGCCCAAGAAGAAATATTATGACTAAGATAATGCGAGAATAAATTATCATTAGTCTTCAACAATGTTAAACCGATAAAATACAATGACATCAAGTTTAGCTGCGCGTGAATAAGCAATCCATTAGAAGAGTCGAGTAGAGCATGATATCTACTATCTTCTATGATTTAAAATGTTTTCATCAATTTTTTATCATTTGAGACTCGATTTTAATAAATAAACTACATCATCGAGTCATCCCCGCACTACGGGCCGAGGATATTCATTAAATCATCAATGGTCATGACTATACCGAATAATCCCTAGTCACAATCATTCAAAAAATTGTCCATCAATGCACTACAAGCCACTGAGGACTTTTACCACATCATTTATAACATTACAGGTCATGATTATACCGAATGATCCCTGGTCATAATTATACCAAGTCCATCTATTCACGTAAGCCAAAGATGACTTTCATCACAATATAAGCATGCGGATGATGACAATGACATAATAATTCAATAAAACAAGTTCAAGAATAAATTTTAAAGATTTATAAGTTAATTTATCTTGAAATCAATTACGTCAAATTGTCGACATGATCTTGCTTTGTGGAGTAAAATTCAAGAATGCTCGAAGAATATTTCCATGAAAAGATCTTTGGATGAAGCGCAAATATCCGAGGATATTCTACTAATTTCATGGAGTATAGAAGCAAAACTTTAACCAACCGAGTATAATAGAATATATGAAGCGTAAATGGATTTTAAATGCGCCATGCGGTAATCCACGTGAAGCGGATCATTTTCACAATTTAATAAGGAATGAATCTGAAGGATCATTCACCATGCATGTGGTAATCCACATGTAGGCGAGTTATTCAGCAGAATAATAAAGAATGGAATAACAGAAGAATTCACCAGGCATGCGATAGACCGTACATACAGGTTATTCCAACAGAATAATAAAGAATGGAATAATGGAAGAATTTTACCGTGTATGCGGTACTTAGCATAGGCGAGTTATTCAACATAATAATAAAGAATGGAATAACAACTCTTATGAGTATTGAAAGAAAATAACTCTCTTCGTGAATACGAAAGAATAATACCCCTTACCTTAGAAAAAATTGGATACTAGAATAGTGAGGTGTGAGACTTCTTCTTCTTTCTCTCTCTAATTTCTCTCTATAATAATTGCTCTATAGCTTTAGTGAATTGGTGAGAAATGAAGGAAGAATGAGCTTCTATTTATAGGAAAATATAGTTTCGATAATTGCAGTTTTAGGGCTCAAAATATTATAGTATAATACCTTCCTCTTTTTCTTCATTTTTAATTTAGTCTTGCAAGTATTATCAAACTTGCACCACCTCCCCTAATAGTAAATTGTTAGGTTTGTAATATTAAAGAACGCAATCAAATTGCAAAAATAAGCGAAAACGTGTAAAAATCAGAGTTTTAAAAATTTTACAAACCATATACCTGGATCACCCTTTATGCACAATTATTAATTAAACGAAAAGATAAAGAATAAAATCATACCCTTGAAGATCGAGCTTCCTCAGGTACAAGTTCACCTCCAAATCCTTTCGCGTTCAACTTGAATTCACCGGGTTTGGTTCCTTCCTTTGATCAACGTTAGCCACCCAAGTGTTTGGCCTACAGAGGTAATCCACCAAGGAAGAAGAATGATTCAAGAAGATGGGTGGTTGACTAAACCCTAGTTTTTCTATCTACATAGAAAAGGGCGTACTCTCCAACCATTGGAATTATAACGTAGTCTTGATATACGATATAAGACTCATCTTATAATGATATCAAGTAACCTATTAAAAAAATATTATTTAATTAAACCCTTTTAATTAAAGGGCTCCCTAATCTTATTAGGGATAATTAATTAAACTCCTTTAACTAATTTTCCTTCCTAATCCAATTAGGAATAAATGAAATACTTATATTAAATTAATTCCTAAACTCTTTTAGAAATTAAAATAATAATAATAATTGTAATAATATTAATTATTAATTTATATTTAATATTTCTAAAATATTAAATAATAAATATTAAGCTATTTAATTTATTCTATCACCATAGATTAAATTAAATATACATAATATATTATTACGATTATGCCATTAACTTCTTAAATAATTATTCTTCCTTTTATGGTGTGACCCTTTTAGGTTCTCCATATTAAACCGGTTGTGAATAAATCAATTAGAACAATTCTAATCTTCTTTAAATAAATAAATTAAATAATTAATTTATTTAAATAAATAATATTTATTCTACAATAGGGATAAGCCTCCTAGCGATCAACGACTTTCCGGATAATATAGATTTCAACATTAATCATAAAAGAACCTTTGAGTAAATAGTTACCAGACAATTCAATCCTTCCACCATACAATGTCCCAATTAAATATAAGACATGGAATTCTTGTCAAGTCTTATTTTATTTAATTATATGTATTTCGACTCTTAAATGCACAACTCCAAATAATGTAAATTAGAAACTCCTTTCTAATTTCATTACGCCTTGCCGAGGACTCTTGGGTTGTCATTTATCGAATCACATTGGACATTTCTCTTCTTTAATATAAGTGGTAGATTCTTTATTGATCATATATTATCTCCGTATAAAACTTGTTATACCCAAGCATACCCTTTGATATACCCTAAGGGTCTTAAGGAATAAGTCAAAGTATAAATCATCATACACAAGATCTTATGATGATCTCGAGTCCAAGGATCACTTGTCTTCTACTATCACTACTGAGAATTCCTATTGATGAGGCAAGTAAAACTCTATTAGGTATTCCTTAGCGAGCCACGTTTAGTGAACTTATTCTCTAATAAGCACCTACATACTTGCTTTAGTGTCTCCACACAAATGATCGTGAGATCAATCATCCTCATCCGAGAAAGCAAGCGTATGTACCAATCTATCAGGATTCACTAATCCCCAATTTAGTAATCCAACGATTGGGAACTATTTTAGTTTTAAGCTTTCTAAGAATTTAGATCTCATTAGAATGATCATCATCATTATTCTAAAAGCATTGCTTAAAACTTTGGGTTTATCACATATTATAAAACGACATCATGTAGATAATTAAAAGCCTTTAATAAATTAATATTTTTATTAATAAATGAATAAGATTGTTACAAAGTATATGCTTTATCATCAAACATGATTGGCTTGTGTGCATACTACTTTCAATCTCCCACTTGCACTAAAGCCAATCGCCATGGTATCTCATACTCTTTCTTCTCTACAAGTGGCGATTATCCTGTTTGTTGGATAAGCTTTAGTTAATGGATATGTAATGTTGTTCATGAGAGTCCACTATCTCTATAGTGATTTCCCATCTTTCAATGATTCTAATAATCAAATGAAAGTGCCACAACACATGTTTAGATCTAAGATGAGACTTAGGAACTATTCCTAGATTACGTAATAAACTTTTAATCCAAACAATCAACTTACGACTTCATTTATAGCTATATACTTTGTCTTTATCACTAAACCAACAACTCTTTCTTTGTTTGGAACCTTTCCAATTCAACGCACCTTTATTCAAGATAACGCTTTACCTTAAAGTGGATTTTTACATCATCTTAGTGCATGTTCGAAAACTTGAGTGCATTAAGCCCTCTAGTTTTAATTTAGACCCACCATGAATATGATCACATCCTTAGTGCCGGTTAAGCACTTTAAGATGTTTTTCACTGACTCATAGTGAACTTCTCCATAATATAATTGATCAACATCAGGTCTCGTATATTTCATTGCATACATGATTGTTACTCATGTGATCTCTCTTTTGGAGTCTTTGGGGACTATTAAGAGAGATACACTCCATAGCTCATCAACACGAGACAACTCTTGGAGTTTGCCATGCTAAACGACTTTAGCATCAAATGAATATACGTTCCTTGGGTTAAGTCGAGCATCCTCTTAAATCTATCTATATAGATTTATATCTCCAATTAAGATACTCTTCAAATCATTCATGGAGGAATGTTTAGACAAACTTTTCTTTTCCTGATTGTAGCATTGATATGTCATTCCTTATCCGTAGTATATCAACATATAGTACTAAGAATGTCACGATGCTCCAATCGACCCTTTTGTACACACTATGTTCATTCTTATTTTGATAAAATCAAACTCTTTTGATTGCCTCATCAAAACGAATGTTCCATATTTGAGAAACTTGCTTCAATCCATTTCTCCGAGTGTCTACAACACTTACCTCATCGTATGTAGCTGGATCATCATCTTCATGATGTGTACCTCATCATCATCATCTATGATGAATCCATACCTCCCGGTATCTTGGTCATTATTCGATTTCTGATTAGGTTGTGGTACAATGGAATTACATCTCTGAGTTCCTCTTATTTGACTTATAGTATTTTGTGGATCATGAACTCTTCAAGATCTATTATCCTCCCACTAGCCCCTTTAATGATAAACACCTTTATCTTAGAAGGCGGTGTTTCATAATAAACACCTTTTGCTATGTAGGATTATAGAACATATGCCCTAAACTTACTTTAGGATGTCCCACAAATCATACATGTCAAATTTTGTCCCAAGCTTATCCTTTGAAACCTTTTCACATAAGTTGGACAACCCCTTATCTTAACATACTTAAGATTAGGAATCCTCCGTCCATAACTTTTTATGGAGTCTTGAAATTTGGATTTTGAGGTTACCATTTTCGTGAATGTCACGACCATTTCTAGGACATGACCCTGAAGGATCTTTGGAATGTCGATAAAATCATTATGGACCGCACCATGTCCAACAAGGTATGAATTTTCCATTCGGATACATCAATCAATTATTGCGTATCGGGATGTGTCCATTATGAGAAAACCATTTGAGATGATCTAGAAACTTATTGCACAAGTATTTATTCCTTGATCCGATCAAAGAATTCTAATACTTTATCAATTTATTTCACTTACGAATTCTTTGAACCTTTCAAATAATTCATACTTGTATTCAGAAAATACACACATTCAACTCTTTGAATGATCATCTCATTTTCTTATACTAGTTTGTTCAATTTGCAAAATATATTTTCACGTAAATAAAGTATACAAAATCCATTAAGTAATATTTGATTCTATACAAAACATTATTATTATAAATAGAACAACAATTGTTCTTAATTATAATACCAAAATTTTATTGTCAACAACAATAAAATGGAAATAATGTTTCTAACAAGAATTGGAATCTGATAACAACTTATTGACTTAATAGATTTGCCCGTAGGCGATCTTTAAACTATAAGTTTCTATAGCTAATCGCAACCTTTGCTTCATTTTCCACACATAGGATTACTTATCTTTGTTTAACTTTCTACTTCTGTTTGGTCCCTTCATAAATCTATATTTATGATAACCAAAGTCGGTATCCAATACCCAAGTAGAACCTTGACTTAAAAAAAATTATTTTAAATCATGAACAAATTTGTATTTGTAACCAAAACTTCACTAAGCTTCTTTGGTTAGCCTCTGCAAGATGCTTCTTGCAGTTTCTTTCCAGTGTCCAGGCTTATTGTAGTGGAAGCAAACTCCTTTGCTATCCGTATCAGTTTTGTTCTTATTATCCTTTGTTTTTGCCTTTTCATTTACCTTCTTTGAATCATTCTTCTTTTCAGAAGATCCTTTGGCCCCTACCAGTAAGACTTTGTTTTTCTTGGTTGGAAAGTCACTCTCAACATTTTCAACATTTTAAGCGAATCAGCGAGGCTGATATCTAGCTTGTTTATATGAAAAATTCACAACAATTATGAAAGGAGTCCGGGAGTGAGTGCAAGATCAAATCTTGGCTCAACTCTCCATCCATGACAAAACCAGTTGTCCTAATTGATCAATCAAATTGATTATGTTAAGAACTTTTTATGCATACTATAGTGCCATTGGCCATTCTAGATCGGAAGAGCTCCTTAGATATGTCGATATCTATCGGGTCTACTTTCCTCACCATCAACTACTTGATGTGCGGGAATATAGTAGAGCATCCATAGTTTCATCTTTGTACGTGAAGCTCGTTACTCGTGGATGCGAGCATGATGCATTGAGCCAAGTGTGCATCATCTTGCCACTTTCTAAAAGTAGCAATCTCTTCCTCGGAGGCATTATGCGCAACCATTGCGGGGATAGGCGTATAAGGACATAAGATAGTTTTTCACCATGAGAACTATTCTTAAATTCCTTAACCAATCCGATTTAATTGATGCGGTTAATTTAGCATCTAATATGCTTCGCGATGATAGTAATTTTAGACATTGTAAAATTACGTAAATGAATTTGTAATTAACAACATTTTAACATACATTCTTTTATTAATTACCAAAATAAATTAGGTCTTGTTTTAAATTGGTATCTCCCACTATTTTCTTCAAACTATATTACCTCACTTATATAGTTCGGCAAAATCTAATTAAAGATTTGCTAGTGAGAATAAAGATCCCATTTCAAATGTATATAGCCTTGTGGTGACACAACAAACTATATATAAATAAATAGGTAGACAACTTTTGTCAATTACATCAACTATGCAACTCCTTTACTTTTGCCTCTTAGATTATTTTGATCAAGTGGTGGCACATCCGAATCAAAATTATCCAAGTTAAGTCCAACCTAGCACTCCATATATTCAAAAAAAAAAAAATATCATCCTTGTGGTGACACAACAAAACAACTATCAATTTTATCTTTAATCAACACGAACTTATTCATCATTAATATTATAACTCACAATATTTAACAACCAGGTCGTTCCCAGGAAAGAGGGGGCATTTCGATAAGGATTTCTCCTTATTGGCGCGCAATTAAATGACCAAACCTCTCCTTGACAGAACTTCTAGACATTGTAAATATTGCAATTTAATAATATAAATAACTTTATCGTCTCAATTATTGATTTAATAATATAACATATTATGCAGATGATACTGTGACAATAATCGAATCAATAATATAAGAGATATGATGCAGCAATTACTGTAGCAATAATTGAGTATAACTGAGTGACTTCTTACGTAAGCATCAATAATCAATACTGGTAATACTCTTATGCAACCACATACGTACATTGTACTTTTACTACCGGGTAGTTCAACAGTTTTAACGGTAACACTTTCGCCGTTATTTTTATAAAATGATAATTTTGTCATTTTCTAACTACGACAATACTTCCATTGTGGGGTCCACCAATGATTGTGCCATCGTACGGATATTCCCCGACAAAAAGAATACTCCCCGACAAAACGAATATTTTATAACAACTTGCATACTTTGCAAAATTTATAAATATTACCCACAACTAGAACATTATATCAAATCCACACCATAATATTCAAAAAAATATTTCGAGAAATTTAAATCTTTATTCATAAAATTTGGGGACTCACAATCTCCCCTCCTTATGAAATTTCGCCCTCGAAATTTACGTACGTACCTGGTATGCCGAAGAGATGGGGATACCTTGACTTCATTTCAGATTCTAACTCTTGAGGTATAACTTTTGAGTGTTGAATACGATCCTTCTTATCCAAGAGTTTAACACGTATCTCCTCATACGTTAAATCTTCTGCTATCTCATCTAATTCTAATTCAATAATGTGGTTTGAGTCGTCCACATATTTGCGTAACATCGATACGTAAAAAAAACGTTATGAACACCTGACATACTTGGCGGTAAGGCGAGTCTATAGGCCAAAGTTCCTACTCGTTCGAGGATTATAAATGGGCCAATGAATCGAGGATTGAGCTTTCCTTTCTTTCCAAATCTTGTAAATCCTTTCCATGGAGCAACACGTAACAACACATGATCTCCAATATTGAATTCCACGTCCTTTCGATGAAGATCGGAGATAACTCTTTTGGTCGATCTTGTGAGGTTTTTATATGTTGTCGGATCATTTGAATCTTTTTTCGTAGTCATACGTACCAAATCTGGTCCCCAACAACGTTGCTTCACCCACCTCATCCCAAAGATCTTTGGAAGCGACACTTTCTTCCATCTGGCGCCATAAATGGAGCCATGCCGATACTTTCTTGATAACTATTGTTGTAAAAAAACTCTACCAATGGTAAGAACATGTCTGACTTCCTTGAAGTCGAGGACACATAGTCTTAATAAATCTTCAAGAGTTTGAATAGTCCTTTCCAGATTGTCCATCCGTTTGAGGATGATATGCCGAACTAAATCGCAAATCAGGTGCCCATAGTTTTTGCAAACTAACCCAAAATCTTAAAGTGAATCTTGGGTCTCGATCCAAACTATGGATCTTTGGCATACCATGCAATCTTACAATCTAGTTTATATACATACTAGCAAGACGTTCAAGTGTATAAGTTTTTTGTATTGGTAAGAAATGAGCAGACTTGGTCAATCTATCAATAATGACCAAAATCGCATCTATGCCTTGAGAAACCTTGGGAAGACCAGTAACGAAATCCAAAGTAATGTGCTCCCACTTCCATTCTGGAATTTCAAGTGATTGCAATGGACCTTTTGGCACTTGATGCTCCGCCTTGACTCATTGACAAGTTAGACACCTTGAGATAAACCCCGCTTTCTCTCTCTTCATATTGATCCACCAAAATGTATGTCGAAGATCACGATACATTTTGGTACTCCCAAGATGAATTGCAAACGGTGTGTTCTGCGCCTCCATCTTGATTTTATACTTCAAGTCAGAATCGTTAGGAACACAAAGTCTGGAGTTGACTCGAAGTATTCATTCTTCATCTATTCTTGCTTCTGAAATAGCACCTTCTTGCACTTTCTTC
This sequence comes from Panax quinquefolius, assembly GCA_020205615.1. NCBI lineage: Eukaryota > Viridiplantae > Streptophyta > Magnoliopsida > Apiales > Araliaceae > Panax > Panax quinquefolius. Next base: position 43,162,540 of record CM035156.1, read on the forward strand.
CTCATACGCATCAGCTCCAGGTCTGTAGCTTGACCAGCTTTAACTTTATCGATTAAGTCGGTTCCACTCGTACATTCTCCATCATCACATGGGTCCCTGGAGTCTTTAACTCTATTTTCATCCTTTCCAAGTCATACAAAATAGGCTTTTGCGTTGACAATATTGCACTCGTACCCGCATATGATCTTTTACTCAATGCGTCAACTACTACGTTTGCTGTTCAATTTTCTTTATAAGCATCAAATGTGATAAATTAACATCTTAAATACTTAATACTTGCCTTGTGGTGACACAACAAATTCATATTAAATATTTAATACTCTATTAATTTTATCATCTTTAGAAAGGCGACGTTCGATATTCCAAATATCTTTGAACGCTTAGGACTTAATATAAAAAAAATTGAGGGTTTGTAATTAATTTGTCTCATCTTGTTTAAGCGTGCACACATATATATATAAAATACGCGTTATATTAATTAACATCGAAGCATGTTTGCATAATATATAATATATATAGTATAAGCATGCACGTATATAGAATCTTATATTCTACCGGATTGATTATGGACTTTTATTCTAGTTTGGTTCACTAGAGCCACCAGAGTGAACCAAAAGGTCAAACCCTAGGGGTGTAAGAAATAATATTTAAATATAACTATTACATTTAAACCCGGGTTCCATTACAAACGGGTCTTCAAGCGCTCCTTGATCTCCAATTTTTCAAAATTAATTCTAACTATTATTACAAAACTATTTAAAATAAATAGAAACCTTGATCGTGATCAAGAGGAAGTACATGGGAGGAGATAGAATTTATATTCGGAAAAATTAGAGAAGGCGTGCACGCAGACCCCATTTAATAAAACCCATACATTCATGCATCCAACTAAAATAAAATCCAATCACATTGGTCGATTGTCATAATCAATCTCATTTATTATCATACATATCACCATATGCATCAATACATAACATTCATCGATGAATAATAAACATTCAATATATATATTGATATCATTTAATGGGCAAATTTAGTTAGTATAAAATTTAATTTTGAATCAAAATAAACTCCTTTATTTTAATCAAATTTAAATCAAAATAAAACTATTTTATTTTAATTTATCTAATTTTGAATAAAATAAACTATTTTATTTTAATCAAAATCTTTAATCAAAATAAACTCCTTTATATTAATTAATTATGGAATCCAATTCCATGTAAAAAATAAATAAAAATAAAACTCTTTTATTAAAAAGAAACACGGATTTTCTTTCCTATTCACAAATAAACTCCTTTATTTTGAATAATATAAAATCTTATTCCATATCTAAATAAACTCCTTTATTTAAGGAAAATAGGATTCTCTTTCCAATTCACAAATAAACTCTTTTATTTTGAATAATATGAAATCTAATTTCATATCTAAATAAACTCCTTTATTTAAGGAAAGATGGAATACAATTTCAACTCCAATTAGTTATCATGGAATCCAATTCCAACTCTAATTAGTTAGCATGAAATTTAATTTTAAAATTAAAATAAACTTTTTTATTTTAAGATTAAAATAAACTTATATATATTTATAATATAATAAGTGAGTCACGTGCTTCCATAATCATGCTATGGTCAACGCAAATCATGGATTCAGCCGGAAAAAAAAAATGTCGATTATCTGTCATCTTGTTAACTCACTTAACAAGAATCCACTTAAAACCTTTTAAAATAATCTCCGCAACTTTAAAAATGGGTCACGTGAATCTCAAAATAAATTGCATGCTCCCGCAGAATCCTTGAATAACCCACCTTGAATAATGATTTGGTTTTTAAAACGCGGTATGTGATTTCGCGAGAATTTTATTATTATTTTATTATTTTTTTTTATAAAACAAAATTATGCCCAATTAAATTGTTCTAAACACATATCAATATACATATCAAATCAAACAATTAATAATTCACATAAAGGTTTGGCTCTGATGCCACTGTTAGGTTTGTAATATTAAAGAACGCAATCAAATTGCAAAAATAAGCTAAAAACGTAAAAATCGAGTTTTAAAATTTTACAAACCATATACCCGGATCACCCTTTATGCACAATTATTAATTAAACGAAAAGATAAAGAATAAAATCATACCCTTGAAGATCGAGCTTCCTCAGTACAAGTTCACCTCCAAATCCTTTCGCGTTCAACTTGAATTCACCGGGGTTTGGTTCCTTCCTTTCGATCAACATTAGCCACCCAAGTGTTTGGCCTCAGAGGTAATCCACCAAGGAAGAAGAAGGATTCAAGAAGATGGGTGGTTGGCTAAACCCTAGTTTTTCTATCTCATAGAAAGGGCGTCTTTCTCAACCATAGGAATTATAACGTAGTCTTGATATCTCGATATAAGACTCATCTTATAAAGATATCAAGTAACCTATTAAAAAAAAATATTATTTAATTAAACCCTTTTAATTAAAGGGCTCCTAATCTTATTAGGGATAATTAATTAAACTCATTTAACTAATTTTCCTTCCTAATCCAATTAGGAATAAATGAAATACTTATATTAAATTAATTCCTAAACTCTTTTAGAAATTAAAATAATAATAATAATTATAATAATATTAATAAGACTCCTCTTATTAATTTATATTTAATATTTCTAAAATATTAAATAATAAATATTAAGCTATTTAATTTATTCTATCACCATAGATTAAATTAAATATACATAACATATATTATTACGATTATGCCATTAACTTCTTAAATAATTATTCTTCCTTTTATGGTGTGACCCTTTAGGTTCTCCATATTAAATAGGTTGTGATTAAATTAATTAGAACAATTCTAATCTTATTTAAATAAATAAATTAAACAATTAATTTATTTAAATAAATAATATTTATTCTACAATAGGGATAAGCCTCCTAGCGATCAACGACTTTCCGGATAATATAGATTTCAACATTAATCATAAAAGAACCTTTGAGTAAATAATTAAATGCACAATTCAATCCTTCCACCATCTGATGTCCCAATTAAATATAAGACATGGAATTCTTTATCAAGTCTTATTTTATTTAATTATATGTATTTCGACTCTTAAATGCACAACTCAAATAATGCAAATTAGAAACTCCTTTCTAATTTCATTTACGCTTAACCCAAGGACTCTTTGGGTTGTCATTTATCGAATCACATAGGACATTTCTCTTCTTTTAATAAGTGGTAGATTCTTTATTGATCATATATTATCTCCATGCATAACTTGTTATACCCAAGCATACCCTTTGATATACCCTAAGGGTCTTAAGGAATAAGTCAAAGTATAACTCATCATACACAAGATACTATGATGATCTCAAGTCAAGGATCACTTGAACTACTATCACTCTGAGAATTCCTATTGTGTGAGTAAAACTCCATTAGGTATTCCTTATGCGAGCCACGTTCGGTGAACTTATTCTCTAATAAGCACCTACATACTTGCTTTAGTGTCTCCACACAAATGATCATGAGATCAATCATCCTCATCCGATGAGAAAGTAGCGTATGTACCAATCTATCAGGATTCACTAATCCCCGATTTAGTAATCCAACGATTGGGAACTATTTTAGTTTTAAGCTTTCTAAGAATTTAGATTTCATTAGAATGATCATCATCATTATTCTAAAAGCATTGCTTAAAACTATGGGTTTATCACATATTATAAAATAACATCATGTAGATAATTAAAAGCCTTTAATAAATTAATACTTTTTATTAATAAATGAATAAGATTGTTACAAAGTATATGCTTTATCATCAAACATGATTGGCTTGTGTGCATACTACTTTCATAAATATTGTGAATCAATAGTTCAATCATGTGAATCAATAGTTATAATTATGTAAAAATATGAATTACAGTATAATACCTCCATCAATACCTCCATTTTCAACTTAGTCATGCAAGTATTATCAATCTTGCACCAACTCCCCTAATAGTATAAGAATGTGAATCAATAGTACACACATGTGAACAAATAGTTATAATCATGTGAATTAATAGCAATTAATTGCTCATTTATCCGATTAATTACCCGACTGGTCAGTATAACTTCTAGACATTAATTAATATCGAAATAAATGTCGATTTTCACTAACACTAATAATTCCAACACAATGGAACTATCAATTTCATCTTTAATCAACACGAACTTATTCATCATTAATATAATAACTCACAATATTTAACAACCAGGTCGTTCTCAGGAAAGAGGGGGCTTTCCGATAAGAATTTCTCCTTATTGGCGCACAATTAGATGAACAAACCTCTCCTTGATAGAACTTCTAGACATTGTAAATATTGAAATTTAATAATATGAATAACTTTTGTCGTCTCAATTATTAATTTAATAATATAACATATATTATGCGGATAATCTTTGTGACAATAATTGAATCAATAATATGAGAGATATGATCGTGCAATTCTTTGTAACAATAAGTGAGTATAAGCGAGTGACTTCTCACGTAAGCATCAATAATCAATCTTGTGTGCTTCTTATGCAACCACCGTATTCATTGTGCTTTTTACTAGGGTAGTTCAGCGGTTTTAACGGAAACACTTTCGTAGTTATATTTTATAAAATGATAATTACGTAGTTTTTTAACTACGACAATACTTCCGATTCTGAGGGTCCACCAATGATTGTCTTGCCGTAAATACGAATATTCCTGTTAAAGCGAATATTCCCAGACCAATTGAATATTATATAACCACTTGCTTACTTTGCAAAATTTGTAAATATTACCCACGACTATAATATTATATCAAATCCACACCATAATATTCAAAAATATATTTTGAGAAAATTATTCTTTATTCATAAAAATTGGGGTCTTACAACCTCCCCTTCTTATAAAATTTCGTCCTCGAAATTAGGGTATGTACCTGGTATATCGAAGAGGTGAAGATATCTTGACTTCATCTCAGATTCTAACTCCCAGGTCATTTCTTCCACATCATGGTTTCTCCACAAAACTTTGACTTGAGGTATAACCTTGGAGCGTAGAATATGATCCTTCTTATCCAAGATTTTAACAGGTACCTCTTCAAATGTTAAATCTTCCTCTATCTCGTCTGGTTCTAGTTCAATAATATGGTTCGGGTCTTTCACATATTTACGTAACATAGATATGTGAAAAATATTATGAACACGAGATATACTTGGCGGTAAGGCGAGTCTATAGGCCACAGTTCCTACTCGATCGAGGATTAAAAATGGGCCAATGAATCGAGGATTGAGCTTTCCTCTCTTTCCAAATTTTGTAACTCCTTTCCATGGAGCAACACGTAACAACACATGATCTCCAATATTGAATTCCACGTCCTTTCGATGAAGATCAGCATAACTCTTTTGTCGATCTTGTGAGGTTTTTATCGTTCTTACGGATCGTTTGAATCTTTTTTCCGTAGTTATCGTACCAAATCCGGTCCCAACAACGTTGCTTCACCCACCTCATCCCAAAGATCTTTGGAGAGCGGCACTTTCTTCCATCTGGCGCCTCAAATGGAGCCGAGCCGATACTTGCTTGATAACTATTATTGTATGAAAACTCCACCAATGGTAAGAACTTGTCCCAACTTCCCTTGAAGTCAAGGACACAGAGTCTTAATAAATCTTCAAGAGTTTGAATAGTCTTTTCCAACTGCCCATCCGTTTGAGGATGATATGCTGAACTAAATCGTAAATTCGTGCCCATAGTTTTTTGCAAACTAACCCAAAATCTTGAAGTGAATCTTGGGTCTCGATCAGAAACTATGGATACTGGCATACAATGCAATCTTACGATCTCATTTATGTACATACTAGTAAGACGTTCAAGTGTATAAGTTTCTCGTATCGGTAAGAAATGAGCAGACTTGGTCAATCTATCAACAATGACTCAAATCACATCTATATCTTGAGAAACCTTGGGAAGACCAGTAACGAAATCCATGGTAATGTTCTCCCCCTTCCATTCTGGAATTTCAAGTGGTTACAATGGACCTTTTGGCACTTGATGCTCCGCCTTGACTCGTTGACAAGTTGACACCTTGAGATAAACCCTACTATCTCTCTCTTCATATTGCTCAACCAAAATGTATGTCGAAGATCATGATACATTTTGGTACTCCCAGGATGGATTGCAAACGCTGTGTTGTGCGCCTCCATTATGATTTTATACTTCAAGTCAGAATCGTTAGAAACACACAGTCTGGAGTTGACTCAAAGTATTCCTTCTTCATCGATTCTTGCTTCTGAAATAGCACCTTCTTGCACTTTCTTCCTCATACGCATCATCTCCAGGTCTGTAGCTTGAGCATCTTTAACTTTATCGATTAAAGTCGGTTCCACTCGTATATTCACCATCATCACATGGGTCCCTAGAGTCTTTAACTCTATTTCCATCCTTTTCAAGTCACACAAAATGGGCCTTTGTGTTGACAATATTGCACTCGTGCCCGCATATGATCTTTTACTCAATGTGTCAACTACTACGTTCGCTTTTCCAGGATGATATTGGATGGTATGATTATAATCTTTCAACAACCCAAGCCCTCGTCGTTGCCGTATGTTGACTTCCTTTTGAGTGAAAAAATATTTGAGGTTTTTATGATCCGTATAGATCTCCACCTTCTCTCCATACAGGTAATGCCTCCAAATCTTAAGCAAAAATAACTACTGCTAACTCTAGATCATGAGTAGGATAATTCCTCTCATATTCTTTGAGTTGTCGTGAGGCATAGGCTATGACTTTCCCATGTTGCATGAGAACACATCCTAACCCTATTCCTGAAGCATCACTGTAGATGACAAATCCCTCCGAGCCAGATGGTATTGTCAGAACAGGTGCTGAAATGAGTCTCCTCTTGAGTTCTTGAAAACTCTTTTCACATTCCTCGCTCCAACCGAATTTTATATCTTTTGAGTTAATTTGAGTTAATGGAGTAGCGATTTAGAAAACCCTTCTACGAATCTCCGATAATAACCGGACTAAGCAGAAAGCTACGTACTTCGATCATCGACTTAGGTTGCTCCCAGCTTTGAATTGCTTCAATCTTTGCCGGGTCAACAAATATTCCATGATTTTATATCACGTGCCCAAGGAATGCAACTTCCTCAAGCCAGAACTCACATTTCTTCAACTTGGCATATAACTTATTTTCACGAAGCTTTTGGAGTATCAGCCTCAAGTGTTGCTCATGGTCTTCACGGGTTTTGGAGTATATGAGGATGTCATCAATAAAAAGCGACCACAAAGTGATCCAAATATTCCTTGAATACTCGGTTCATCATGTCCATGAAGGCGGCGGGGAGCATTAGTCGATCAAAAGACATGACTAGGAATTCATAATGCATGTCAAGGAGTTACGAAAGAAGTCTTTGGAATGTCATCAGTTTTAATCTTCAACTGATCATATTCAGAACGAAGATCAATCTTTGAAAAGAATTTGGCTCCTATCAACTGGTCAAACAGGTCATCAATGCGAGGCAATGGGTACCTATTTTTGATGGTGACATGATTTAACTCACGATAATCAATACAAAGTCGTATAATTCCATCTTTCTTCTTCACGAATAGAACAGGAGCACCCCAAGGAGACGTACTAGGACGAATAAAACCAATGTCTAACAATTCTTGTAGTTGGGTTTTTAACTCTTGAAGTTCAATAGAAGCCATTCGATATGGGGCTTTGGAAATGGGTTTTGTACCAGATTCAAGGTCGATACAAAATTCAATTTCACACTCTTGGGGTAGGCCAGGAAGTTCTTCAGGGAATACGTCAGGAAATTTATTAACAATAGAAATATCATTCAAATCTGACGTATTTTTATTTAAATCCATAACATGGCCTAAGAAAGCTTGACATCTATTTTTCAATAAACGAATAGCTTTATGACTTAATATGACAGTGATTGATTTTAGTGATTTGGTTGCTTGAATTCGCATAATAGGTTGGTTAGGAATATGAAAGCTAACAACCTTACGAAAATAATCAATTTTAGCATGATGAGTAGTTAACCAATTAATCCCTAAAATCACATCAAATGCAAGTATATTTAAGGAAATAAGATTGACAGGTAACATGCGGTTACCGATTTGAATCAAACAAGACTTATAAACCGTGGATGTAATGAAGGTTTCTCCCAATGGAGTTTCAACAGATAAGTCAAAGTCTAATTTCTCCGGAGTCAAATTTAAACGTGGAGCGCAAGTAAGAGAAATAAAGGAATGGGTAGAACCGGTATCAAATAAAGTATAAACTTCGCTAGAGTTTATGATTAGCTTACTCGTGATCACCTTGTTCGAATTCCTCGCTTTTTGGGAGGTTACGACAAACGCTCTCCCTTGAACTACCGGTTTTGTCTTGTCTGGGACACCCTTTGATGCCTCCATCCCAGCTAGACTTGACTTTGGTGCATGACAAAATCGGGCTAGGTGACCTTCTTTTCCACAATTGTAACATGCTTTGGACAGCATCGTGCAGTTTGGACTTATGTGTCCTTCCCCTCCAAATTTTTAACATACGACCGGTGGTTGTTCTCCTTCCTTAATAACAGGTGCTGGTGCTAACGTCTTTCCATCCTTATTGAATCTCCTCTTCTTGAAATGTCCACTCTTATTGTCATGGCCATGATTACCACCAAAGTGATTACCATTTCTGGCATGTTGATTCCCTCCACGTTTGTTGTCACCGCTTCGATGATTTGCTACCATTGGTATTATCGACTTAAATTTTACTCTCTCTTGGTTGGGTTTACTCATTATCACGCTCCAATAACTGAGCCATATTCACAACATCTGAATACAAACACAGTTTATGAGAGATAAGGTATTGACGTATCTCGGGTTTCAAACCTCTTAGAAACATCCGTGTCATTCTCTCCTCATTATCAACCAAGTGGGACGCAAACCGAGATAACTCGGCAAACTTAGCTTCGTACTGTGCCACGGTCATATTGTTTTGCTCAAGCTTAATGAACTCTACCTCCTTCATGTGACGAATACTTTCAGAAAAGTACTTGTCATTGAACAGTTCTTGGAACTTCTCCCAAGACATCTTCAGTGCGGCAGGTTGAGTACGCTTTACAGATTCCCACCAGTAATCTGCCTCTGCTCGCAACATGAAGGTGGCAAAGGGAACCTTTTGCTCCTTAGAGCATCCCAAGCCATCAAATATCTTGTTGATCTGCTTTATCCACGTCTCTACCTTAAGTGGTTTTGGCTCTCCAAAAAACTCTGGTGGTCTCAGCTCCTTGAACTGCTTAGCGATGACCGTCCGAGAGTTATTAGTGTTTCCACCTGCATTTTGGATAGGAGCCGCCTTCGCCTGATGTTGCATGAATTGCATAAAACCTCTGAACATCCTATTGTTCATCATTTGATTGTTGTTGTTTACCTGAGGATTATTGTCTTCCTATTGCACATTATCCTGTGTATTAATCTGTGGTGACCCAACGGTCTCATGTGCTTCATTTCTTATTTCAACATTTTCGGATGCCATTTTCAAATACTCCCACAAAACAAGGGTTAATTATCATATCACATATTATCCCTATACTCTGATCGACCAATTAAATACCAAATAAAAATAGGTAGGTCATACTAGCGAAGGAATTCCCCGTCTCTCCCCACCTAGTTCTTGTTTCACATCTCAGCCAGAGATTATATCCCTAAGCTTTGATACCAACTGTGACGCCCCCAAAATAGGTATACATCACTCATCTTGAGTCATCAAATACATGGTACAGAATACAAATACAAACTTAATTATACAAAGTAAGTGTAATATACGACAAAACATAGTTGAGAGTTTAAACAGAATATTGCCTTCTTAGGCAATATCCACTCTCAAATAGAGTCCTCATTACATTTATTATCACACTATTTTATAGAATAGTGAGGACTACTAATACACCATCTCGGACCATCACTCCGTTCCCCGACTAGTCCCGGCTACGTTCTCATTTCCTGAATAGAACAATGAAAGCAAAAGGGTGAGCTCAACTAGCCCAGTAAGAAATATTATGACTAAGATAATGCAGAATAAATTATCATTAGTCTTCAACAATGTTAAAATGATAAAATACAATAGACATCAAGTTTAACTGCAGCGGAATAAGCAATCCATTAGAAGAGTCAAGTAGAGCATGATATCTACTATCTTCTATGATTTAAAATGTTTTCATCAATTTTTATCATTTGAGACTCGACAATAAATAAACCACATCATCGAGTCATCCCTGCACTACGGGCCAAGGATATTCATTAAATCATCAATGGTCATGACTATACCGAATAATCCCTAGTCATAATCATACCAAAAACTGTCCATCAATGCACTACAAGCCACTGAGGACTTTTAACACGTCATTTATAACATTACAGGTCATAATTATACCGAATGATCTCTGGTCATAATCATACCAACACTACAAGAAAAAAGCCTTATTCCGACGGAATATTCCGTCGGACCTAAGCCTATTCCGTCGCACATACACTATTTTTGACGAAAATATCTGTCAAAAAGTCGGTCGTAAATACTCGCGTTGAAAATAAGATCCGTCAAAAATTATGTCGGAGATTACTTATCTTCGACGCAATTATCTCCGACGGATTTTCGTCGAGCATTAATTATTTTCGACAGAAAATTTAGGACGAAATTTTTTCGTCGGATAAAATAGGCCCTATTTTCGACAGATTTATTCCCTCGAAATTGTCTTATTTTCGACTGAAAATTAAAATAACCTAATATTTATAAAAAATGACTACTTATTAAGTTCGACAGAATTTGCGTTAGACATAGAGCTTTTACGACGGATATGTTCCGTCGAAGATAGAGTATTTACGACTGAAATGATAATATTTTGGTATTTATTAAAAATTGGTTATTTGTTATCTCTGAGGGAAGTTCCGTTGAAAATTCCATATTCCGTCAGAATTAACTAATTTTTTTTTTAAATACAGATTTTAAAAGTTCAGTTTCCAGGTGTTTAAACCCATTAATGTACCTGTAACCTGTCACAACCCAATACACAGTAATAAAAACCTGTATCTCATATTCAAATATGCAATGTAGCACTAAAACTTAATCTTCAACTCATTATCATTCACATTCACATTCAAATATCCACCAAAACGTATTATAAGCTAACCAATTACAAATATAAATTAATGTTCCATAAATGTTAAACAATATAATTTATAATAGTTGTACAGACGCAATTAGATAATACAATATATACAAAAGTTCTACAATAACATGAATATATACAAATGAACTATAAACTAGTAAAAGTATCATCATCGGGTGGAGGTGAACGACGCTGCTCTGGTGTATGGAAATCAGCCTCGTGCTCCTTCTCATCATCGCCATTTCTTGCCATCGCCAAATTGATAGAATCAAAATATAAATCATTAGTCAGTATATATATATATATATATATATATATATATATATATATATATGAGAATTAACAAACTAGCCTTAATCGAAAAACATAAACAATAAGAATACCTGAGTAGGTGGGGGCGGACGAAAAGCCTCCTCCAAGAGGGTAATCACCATCCGGAGCATCTCGGCACTCCAAGCGTCGAACTGCTCCCGAGGTAATCCTGCACTCTCTGCGCAGAGGCCCTCGCTATAATATCACGAGCAATCTGGTGAAGCGAAGCTAGAATCGAAGGCAATGGCGGCGCCGAAAGACCGGATCGATATGGAACCTATCGACACGGCCCTATCACCATTGCCGGAAGATATCGTCATCTAAGCCGGCCTTTGTATGAGATGGTTCGACATGTGTTTTCTCGGACAACATGGCTGGTTGGAGCCTATAAAGAGATACAAATTTTATTACTAATAATAATTTATATAATGTGATAAATTCGGATAATTTCGTGAAACATAAAAAATATTACCTCCAGGAAGTGTATATACGTGTATCCTCGGTAGACCCAACACTCGATATCATCGATACTTGCTAGTGCAGGGGATCACGAGACGCGACCCATAGTCTCGACTCCTCATCCCGATCTAATACAATATCGGGAAGAGGGGTGGCAGAATCTAACGGCCCAGAACCCCTCCTAATAGTCTCTAGCTCGGCTATACACTCGTCCCGAAGCCTCTAAAATCGGTCCTGTACGATGTAATCTGTATACGTATGTTAATTATATCATTTTATTTACGACTGAATATTATTAAAAGCTAAATAGTAAGATGAGTTTTATCCGTATAGCTAAACCTGCCTCAGACAAAGCACGCTCGTCCTTAGGCGTATGGGCTCGATCCCAAAACTCTAGAATGGTAGGATCTCAGCCCAAGGTCCTCCCCAATGCCTAATACAAACATTCATAAAATAGGTCTTAAGTATTTGTGTGAGAACTTGACACATAAATAACTAAAAACAACGCACTTACCGTATTCGCCTCCTCGAACGACTGAGAACCAGTGGTGTGTACTATCCGGAGCTGACCACGGTTCTTCTTCGCCTGCTCAGACTTTTTCTTGAAGTCATCAGCTTCCCAGTGCACACACATAGCCTCTCAGGATAAATCGGAGACTATGCGGGGCTGAAGATCTCTGTTGGTGGTCCCGGGTTGGTCCACAACTACCCGGGCTGCCTTTTGTCGCATCTCATACAGCCATCCAGAGTAATTCACAGCGACGTGATGCTCAATCACATCATCGCCAGCTGACTGAGAGATGCTCGGGTCAAATCGATAATAAACCTATAACAAAAGATTAGTTAAAATTAAGAACAATTGATTTCATCATCCCAGTACAACTATGTGGTGATAATATGCTTAACTTACATGGAACTCCCGCAAGATGGTCTGCATAAAAGTGGCATCGTACCGCGCATACTGACTGAACCGCATGCACCCTCTCGGGAGATGCGTTAAATAAATCGCGTGTAGGGTGTGCTTAGCCACCGGGTCTAGTATACTTCAGCAAAAGTATAACAATATGTGTTATGTGAATTGTGTTTTTCAATAACTGATAGAAATAGTACGAATATATTAACACTTCTATCGCCGGGAAACGACATCCATCCAGATCTTTGTAGTGGTAGCCGCCATAAGCGGACGACCAAAGATCTTGAGGTTCATCCCTCGAATTGTCGTCGACGAGGTGCATATGTAATAATTGTATTTAACATAGTACTTCAATAATCATTGTAATTAATGTAGCCTGAGATATATTTAAATCCTAGTTAAGATAACTTACTCGCGCCTGAAGAGGAGCCTCCATCGTGGCTACCGCCTCAAATCTCGATCTCGGATCGCCCACCACCTCGGCGACCTCCACCACTATGTCTAGCCATGAATATCCTACTGCAATAACAAAATTGGTAGATTACGAATATGTAAGGTTTAACAATATGAGGTAAGTACTAATATAAATGCTCATTTTCAATTACGCACGTCATAAAACCCATCAGAATCAATGTGTATATAATTCTCGGATTCGGTATCTTCCTCATCCTCAGTTTCGAGATCAGTTTCGTCATCGTTATCATCCTCAACGACTACATAATCATTCATGTGTACGTTGGCCTCGACATCCTCATCGTTAGGTACGTCAATGACATCAGTACTCACCACATCTTCAGCATGGAACACTACGGCCAATGGGTTGCTCACATCTTCTTGCAACGCCTCATCCATACCAAACATGTTATCAGCATTAAATGAGCGTGTTTTAGTAGTGACTACTGTGTACCAGGGGCTTCGAGTATTTACGACATTAGGAGCGTAATACACTTGAGTCACTTGACTTGCTAACACGTACACGTCATCAAACTTTATCACCGACTTGATATCCACGGTTGTGATTCTATTACGATCAACTTTAATCCCCTTTTCAGTATTAAACCACCTACACTTAAATGTAACTACCTTTTTGCCGCCGTGATAATTGGGCACAACTACATCTTGTAAATGACCATAGTAATTAGACTCAGAATCTTGGTAGCAACTTCCTAACACCACAACCACGAAATTGGTGATGTTAGTTCATGCGAGTCATCGACTCTAAATCATACCCATTCACGATGCAACCGGAAAAGAACTAATAACTGTAAGACCCCAAATTATTAATAAATGAAATTTATTTTCCTCTATTTATTTATTATTTTGAAATAGTAAAGGTTGATTTGATTAATGTGGATAGTTATGGGTAAAATCATCCAAATAAATATTTTGAATCTTTGTAAGTGGTTATAAAATATTCATTATTATTTTGGGAATATTCGATTTGATTAATGTGGATAGTTATGGGTAAATACATGCAAATATTTTGAATAAGAGTGGAATATTAAATGCGAGAATATTGTTTGGTAGTGGAATATTCGTACTATCGGGATCGGTGCGATTTTATGGGCCCCATGTGAAAGCGATTGGATGAAGAAAGCGACAAATATAAGTTGTTTATAAATAACTTGGCGTAGTTATTCTGAATTATCTTGTTGGAATACCCGTTGGTTAAAACACACTTGTCTGGCGTTGTTGAGCGAGTGCTTTGCACGGTATTGCACCAATTATTGATTCTTACGTGAAGGCACTACTCGATAATTATTACGGTAATTCTTATTCGATATTTTATTTTATTGATTCAATAATTGTTGCGTTGATATTTTATATTCTTTGTTGTTTTGATAATTGTCATTTACGGTATTTTTTATTATCGAAGCAATAATTCATATTATCTGAATAATATTATTAGATAACATTATTGGCAATGTCTAGAAAGTTACATCTAAGGAGAGGTTTGGTCACCTATTTGCGCCCGATGAGGAGAAATTCTTATTGGAAAGCCCCTCTTTCACAGGAGCGCTTTGGTTGTCGATATTGTGATTACTGTAATATTATTTGTGAATAATTAATTATTGATTCATATGATGAGGAAAATATTGATTTTATGTGGATATAGATGGAGAAAAATTTTAATGTGACAATTGTTGAAAATTAATATTTTATCTTTTACGATAAAATAATTCATTTAAAATATTATTATATTTTAATAATATAATAATGGTGATATTTTACAATGAATGTGGGATATATGAGTATATGAGGAGGAAGAGTATTTTGTTGCAATAAATGTTTAAAACATGTTAAACATGTCGGTGGACCCCATTTATTGGTGAAATTTGATTATAGCTTTTGTAAAATCGTCTCGTTTGTGGATTTGGTCAATTTCTATTTGGAATTTGGAAAAACTTTCTTTACGCAAAGTTGTAGAGAATTGAATTTCCTATAAAAACTCGCGTGATTTGAATTTTACGATAAAAAGCTATTTATTATGAATTATTGAAGTTAGAAGCTCGAAATAATTGATTTTTGGAAGTTTTAATTATTTATATCAACAAAAACGTTTTTTTATTGTTTTGGTTGGCCCCCATGTGTTGTAAACATGCTGATTTCAGAGTCTTGGTTGGCGTAGGAATATATATATATATATATTATTATTATATTAAATTTTACGCTTTGGTGTTCTAGCGATTTCTATAAATAGGTGCTTAGGTTAGAATTGAAAATCACACGAAGCTGAAGTTTTTCTCTCTATATTATCGGCGTATTCTTGTGAGTATTTTGAGTATACTTTGAGTATTGCTATCACTGGTGCAAGAGTTCAAGTCATAGCCTATATCAGGTGTTTTGACTAAATCTTGTCTTTTCGAGGTAAGGGATGTTATTTTCTTCTCAAATGATATTATTTCTTGATATCATTATCTTTGAAATATTGGTTGGAACTTTTTATCAAATTTGGAACTTTTTCATGTCGGGGTTACTTATTCATGAGTTCTTATTCACGAGTTACTATTCATGAGTTTCTTATTCAGCGAGTTCTTATTCACGAGTTACTATTCATGAGTTCTTATTCACGAGATTATTTGTGAAAGTACTATTCTTTTGGCGTGAAGATGTTTTTTGTGGAATTTCTATCTTTTGGTGTCGGTTCTTATTCACGTATCGGCCTTTATTCACGATATCTGACCTTTATTCATAGAAAAATGAAATTTCTTCTTTTTGTCAAAATATCTATTACGGATACTAGCTTTGATTGTATCCATGTTTTGATCATTCTTGAATTTTACACCACCACCTATGATTATTTTTGAGGTATTTTGGACATGGATAAAACAAAATAAATCCTTAATCCTTAATCCTTGTCATTTTGTTTCCTTTGGATTCGTTTCTTTAAAAATTTTCATCATCTTGGTCTTAAATGATGATATTATGGAATATCTTTGGCTGTAGTGCAAAGATGAATGATTTCTTGATGAATATCTTTGGCCGTAGTCAAAGATGAGCAGTGTTGAGATGAATATGTAGAGTGATTAATATCTTTGGCCGTAGTGCTGAAGATGAGCAGTGTTTAGATGAACATGACCGGTGATGAATATCTTTGGCTGTAGTGCAAAGATGAATATTTGATTCGGATATATATTGATTGATGTTCTGGGGATAAAATATCGACGATGAACTTTTAAATTCATATATAGAAGATAGTAGTTTGCATTCTCTACTTAACTCTTCTAATGAATTATTATTTCGCTGCGAATATTGATTTAAAATTTGTTGTCTATTGTATTCTATTAGATTTTTTCCTGTTGAAGACTAACGATAATTTGTTGTATATTATCTTAGTCATAATATTCTTTCTTGGGCTAGTTGAGCTCACCCTTTTCCTTGTTGTTCCATTTTTTCTTCTCGGGAGGCGAGAATGTAGCGAAGTCTTAGTCGGGGTATGGAATGAAGGTTCTAGAGAGAGTTGTTTAGTAGTCCTCCATTTTTTGTAAAATAATGTATCAATAATTATGATGGGGATTTATTTGCGTGTGGATATTGTCTAGATGGCAATATCTCGTATTTAAACTCATGATTTATATGTTGTAATAATAAAGTTGTATTTATTTACGTACCATGTATTTGGCGACTCGAGAATGGGTTGGATGGAATGGACCTATTTTGGGGGCGTCACGGTTGGTATCGAGCTTAGGGATATGATCTCTGGCGGAGATCGGGGAATAGAACTAGGAGGGAGGCAGAGTAAATCCTTCTCTAGTGTGTCCTACCTAAGCTTATTTGTTAGTTGTTCGATATATAGGGATATTATGTGATATATTGATTTCCTTAATTAACCCTTGTTTTTATGCGATATTTGAGAATGTCGTTGAGAATATTAACAATGTAAATGAGGCCAGTGGAGATGCTGTACTCACCAGCGAGGAGAGCGTGCTGACAGTGGCAATGTTCCTCTGTGAACAACACCACTTGAGCGAGATGATGAGCGAGGGGATGTTTAGAAGCTTTTTGCGATTCATGCAAAAAATCGAGACGAGGAGACTTCGTGTTCAAAATCTGAGGAGAAATGATAGCAATTCACGGGTTGTCGATGAAGAGTTCAAAGAAGTTGGGACCACACGAATTGCGAGGAAAGCGGATCCGATTAAAAGCGGAGGCGTGGGTTAAACAAATTACCAAGATATTCGATGTCTTGGGATGCGGAGAACGAAAGTTCCATTCGCCACCTTTATGTTAGTGGCGAGGCGATTCTTGGTGGGAATACGTGAAGCGTACCCATCCATTTACTTTTCGGCATGTCGTGGGAGACATTTGAAGCAGATTCGATGACAAGTACTTCCACGAAAGTATTCGTCGTATATGAAGGAAGTGGAGTTTATTAGATTTGGAAGCGAGAATAACATGGCGGTGTCGATCGGCGAAGTTAGCGGAGTTATCGAGTTTGCACCTCATTTGGTGGAGAATGAGGAGCGTATATGGCGGATGTTTACGAGAGGTTTGAAACCCGGCATCGTCGATATCTCATTCTCATAAATTTTCTCTCTATTCGGATGTTGTCAGCGAGGCTCGGTTGTTTAGGCGAGATACTTGATACGTTCAATGAGGGACCATAACGAGGATCATCTGAAGATAGCGGTCATCGAATAACGATAACCCGGCGGAGAAAGAAGAATACGGACAAAGCGGTAACCACTCTGGTGGTAATCGTAGCCGTGAAAATAGAAAAAGCGAGTCGGGAGGAGATTTTAAAGAGGAGATTCAACAACGACCATTTGAAGGCGTCGGCGCTTGATGTAACTAGTTCAAGGAGAGAAAGACCACCCGGTCGTATGTTACAAATCTTGGGAAAGAGGGACATATCACCCAAAGCGCCCCTAGCAGTTTAAGGTATGCTATAATTGTGGAAAAGAAGGACATATCGCTCGAGTTATGCGGTATCGAAACCAGTCCGGTGGGAATGGTGACTCAAAAGGATGTCCCGAAGAAAAGTCAAAGTCAGCGGTTCTTGGAAGGCGTTTGTCGTGGCCGGTCAAAATCGAGGAACTCGAGCGAAGTTAGCAGGTTAGTTAATTATAAATTCTTGCGAAGTTTATACCTTACTGAATCTGGGTTCTACCCATTCTTTTATCTCTCTTGCTTGCGCTCAGCGTTTGAACTTGACTACGGAGAAATTAGACTTTGACCTATTTATGGAGACTCAGTTAGGAGAAACTTTCATTACATCAGTTGTTTAGAAATCTTGCTTGATTCGGGTTGGCACTATCACATTACACATTAACCTTATTTCTATAGAGATATTTGCTTTTGATGTGATTTTAAGGTTAACTACTCTCATAAATGCAGAAATTGATTACTTTCGTAAGGTTGTTAGTTTTCATATTCCTAAACACTGTTACTCGAATTCAAACAATCAAACCATTGTAGTCAAACATTTTCATATCAAGCCATGAAGTCATTCGTTTATTATGGATGTCAAGTTTTCTTAGTCCATGTTATGGATTTGAATAAAGACACGTCGATTTGAATAATATTCTGTTGTTATTGATTTTTCTGACGTATTTCTGAAGAATTTCTTGGTTTACTCCAAAAAGTGATATTAAATTTTGTATCGACTTTGAACCGGTACAAAACTCATTTCTAAAATCTCATATCGAATGGCTCTATTGAACTTGAGGAGTTAAAATTCAACTATAAATTTGGTACTGAGCCTTTATCTGGTGACTTCCTTTGTGGAATGCAAAGCGGACTCTCTCGTAGGGGACACCATATTAAATGCGATAGTAAAGCGATAGGTGTCATTGTAGCGTGTTATCAAGGTTGGGATATGAGTCGCGATTGAGAACAACCTAAAGTCGGTAATCGAAATCGTAGCTTTCTGAGGCTTAGTTGGTTATTATCGGAGATTCGTTGAAGGATATTCTCGAATCGCTATTCCATTACTTGGTGACTTCGTAGAGATACAAAATTCGAATGGAGCAAGGAATGTGGGAAGAGTTTGAAGAACTCGAGAGGAGACTCATTTAAACACGTGTTACGACCATGCCATCTTGGAAAAGCGAGCGTGGTGGCGGCGTGTTGAGTAGAAGATCGTATACAAATCTGAGTGCGATATTGTCAAAGACTCATTTAGTATAATTTACAAATAATAGAGATGGAGATGAAAACTCTAGGTACCCGCGTGATGATATCTGAGTATAATCGACTTTAATCGATAAAGTTAAAAGTTATTCAAGCTACACCTTGGGGGTGATGAATTTGAAGAAAGAGGTGCGAAGTTGTTATTTCAAAAGCGAGAATCGGTGAGGTGAGAAAGCTCGAACCTTGATTTATTAATCCATTTGAAATTCTCGATCGAATAGGAGGCGTGGCCTATAGACTCGTTTTCTGCCAAGTATATGGCGTGTTCATAACGCGTTTTTCACGTATCGATGTTACGTAAATATGTGGACGACCGAACCACGTCATTGAGTTAGAAGCAGGACGAGATAATAGAAGACTTAACGTATGAAGAGGTACTGTCAAGATTTTGGATAGGAAAAAGCATGTCCCTATGTCTGAAGGTTATACCACAAGTTAAAGTTTTGTGGAGAAACCATGCTATTGAGGAAATGACACGGGAGTTGGAAGCGAAAATGAAAGCGAGGTATTCTCATCTTTTGAAACACACAGTGCGTCGTTAATTTCGAGGACGAAATTTCATAAGGAGGGAGGTTGTAAGACCCCAAATTATTAATAAATGAAATTTATTTCCTCTATTTATTATTTTGAAATAGTAAGGGTTGATTTGATTAATGTGGATAGTTATGGGTAAAATCATAAATATTTGAATAAGCAAGTGGTTATAAAATATTCATTATTATTCGGGGAATATTCGTTTGGTCGTGGAATATTCGTCTTTGTCGGGGAATATTAAATCTGACGGCCTTGATCTTTTGTGGGCCCCATAGCGGAAAGCGATTGGATGAAAAAGCGACAAATATAAGTTGTTTATAAATATGGCGTAGTTATTTACAGATTATCTTGTTGGAATACCGGTGGTTAAAACACACTAATCTGGCGTTGTTGAGCGAGTAGCTGCAGTATTGCACCAATTATTGATTCTTACGTGAAAAGGCCTACTCGATAATTATTACGATAATTCTTTATTCGATATTTTATTTTATTGATTCAATAATTCTTTGCGTTGATATTTTATATTCTTTGTTGTTTTGATAATTGTCATTACACGGTATTTTTATTATCGAAGCAATAATTCATATTATCTGAATAATATTATTAGATAACATTATTGGCAATGTCTAGAAAGTTACATCTAAGGAGAGGTTTGGTCACCTAATTGCGGCATGATGAGGAGAAATTCTTATTGGAAAGCCCCTCTTTCAGGAGGCGCACGGTTGTCGATATTGTGA
Source organism: Panax quinquefolius (assembly GCA_020205615.1). NCBI lineage: Eukaryota > Viridiplantae > Streptophyta > Magnoliopsida > Apiales > Araliaceae > Panax > Panax quinquefolius. The sequence goes on from CM035156.1 coordinate 43,183,283, forward strand.
TTACGTAATATTATTTGTGAATAATTAATTATTGATTCATATGATGAGGAAAATATTGATTTTATGTGGATATAGATGGAGAAAAATTTTAATGTGACAATTGTTGAAAATTAATATTTTATCTTTTACGATAAAATAATTCATTTAAAATATTATTTATTTTAATAATATAATAATGGTGATATTTTTAATGAATGTGGGATATATGAGTATATGAGGAGGAAGAGTATTTTTGTTGCAATAAATGTTTAAAACATGTTAAACATGTCGGTGGACCCCATTTATTGGTTGAAATTTGATTATAGCTTTGTAAAATTGTGGTTTGTGGATTTGGTCAATTTACTTTTGGAATTTGGAAAAACTTTCTTACGCAAAGTTGTAGAGAATTGAATTTCCTATAAAAACTCGCGTGATTCGAATTTTTCTGATGAAAGGGCTATTTATTATGAATTATTGAAGTTAGAAGCTCAAAATAATTGATTTTGGAAGTTTTAATTATTTATATCAACAAAAACGTTTTTTTATTGTTTTGGTTGGCCCCCATGTGTTGTAAACATGCTGATTTCAGGAGTCTTGGTTGGCGTAGAAATATATATATATATATATTATTATTATATTAAATTTTACGCTTTGGTGTTCTAAGCGATTTCTATAAATAGGGTCTTAGGTTAGAATTGAAAATCACACGAAGCTGAAGTTTCTCTCTCTATATTATCGGCGTATTCTTGTGAGTATTTTGAGTATACTTTGAGTATTGCTATATCTGGTGCAAGTTCAAGTCATAGCTTTATATCAGGTGTTTTTACTAGAAATCTTGTCTTTCGAGGTAAGGGATGTTATTTTCTTCTCAAATGATATTATTTCTTCAATATCATTATCTTTGAAATATTGGTTGGAACTTTTTATCAAATTTGGAACTTTTTCATGTCGGGTTACTATTCATGAGTTCTTATTCACGAGTTCTTATTCATGAGTTCTTATTCACGAGTTCTTATTCAGCGAGTTCTTATTCACGATTCTTATTCACGAGTACTATTCATGAAGCGTGAAGATGTTTTTTGTGGAATTTCTATCTTTTGGTGTAGGGACTATTCACGTATTTTATTCACGTATACGGCACTTATTTCGAATCTCGACCTTATTCATAGAAAAATGAAATTTTTCTTTTTTGTCCAAAATATCTAATACGGATACTAGCTTTGATTGTATCCATGTTTTGATCATTCTTGAATTTTACACCCTATGATTATTTTTGAGGTATTTTTGGACATGGATAAAACAAAAATCTGAATCCTTAATCCTTAATCCTTGTCATTTTGTTTCCTTTGGATTCGTTTCTTTAAAATATTTTTCATCATCATCTTGATCTTAAATGATGATATTATGGAATATCTTTGGCTGTAGTGCAAAGATGAATGATTTCTTGATGAATATCTTTTTGGCCGTAGTGCGAAGATGAGCAGTGTTGAGATGAACATGACCGGTGATTAATATCTTTGGCCCGTAGTGCAAAGAAGATGAGCAGTGTTTAGATAAACATGACCGGTGATGAATATCTTTGGCTTTGTAGTGCAAAGATGAATATTTGATTCAAATATATATTGATTGATGTTCTGAGGATAAAATATCGACGATGAACTTTTAAATTCATATATAGAAGATAGTAGTTTGCATTCTCTACTTAACTCTTCTAATGAATTATTATTTCATTGCGAATATTGATTTAAAATTTGTTGTCTATTGTATTCTATTAGATTTTTCCTGTTGAAGACTAACGATAATTTGTTGTATATTATCTTAGTCATAATATTCTTCTTGGGCTAGTTGAGCTCACCCTTTTCCTTGTTGTTCCATTTTTCTTCTCGGGAGGCGAGAATGTAGCGAGTACTTAGTCGGGGTATGGAATGAAGGTTAGAGAGAGTTGTTTAGTAGTCCTCACCATTTTGTAAAATAATGTATCAATAATTATGATGGGGATTTATTTGCGTGTGGATATTATCAGATGGCAATATCTCGTATTTAAACTCGGTTTATATGTTGTAATAATAAAGTTGTATTTATTTACGTACCATGTATTTGGCGACTCGAGAATGGGTTGGATGGAATGGACCTATTTTGGGGCATCATTAAGGTCTTTTGTAGGACTTTTATCCCGGAATGAGTAAAGTCAAAACAAAAACTGGATCCCTTATGCACATTGCGGTGGAAGATTATAGCGACCATAACGGTTGCCAAACCGAGTATAATTTGGTTAAAATTATTAAAAGGGCAAAAGCCATCGATGGCGATGCAAGCCTAACATTCCTATATTCTTCCGCAAACTCGGGATAATTTACATCAAATCTCTTCTATTCATCTCCATCCATTTGGGTGAGTCGGTGACCGAGCACGACATCCCTTGTTCGATGCCAACTCATATGTTGGTAGTGTGAGGCGACATGAATAACCTCTGAAGTCTCGGTATGCAAGTGGAAAGTACCGTGAGATTTTCACGGGAACTGTTTCTCCTTCCCCATATTTTGTAACCTTGTAGTAGCGATAAAGTTGCATATATCTGCTTGTCCCTTATCTCTGTCCTCCCCATAGTATAACATGCAATCCTGCTCACAAGCATCGATTTTCTGATACCCCATATTTAACCCCTTGACTATCTTCTTCACTTCGTAATAATTAGCAGAAAGAGTATGATCCTTAGGTAAGAACTGTCCAATTATAGCGAGCAAATCATTGAAACCTCTCTCACTACAGTCGTGCTCATTCTTGAAGTGTAAGAGCTTCGTCGCGCTAAAGCTTCAGTGTCCGTATCATTTCCCGGATACAACGCGACCCCAGATTCAGATAGCAACTCGTAAAAGGCAACAGTTGTATCATTTGGCACTTGCTTCGCACTGCTTGAAGAAGGTTCATATTCAGCCCAATCAATAGTAGTAGGGCCATAAGCATCGACAAACATCTCAACTGGATCATAGTGTTCGACGTATGAATCCCGTGGAATTGTTTGTTCCACAATATTTTCAATCACTTCTGATTCCCCGTGATGAGTCCATACGAAGTACCCATCCACAAATCCACGAGAAAATAAGTCGAATTTAATCTCGTTGACTTTCTTCCAAATTAGATTTTTACACTTGACACACGGGCATCACATTTTCCCGTTCGGGTCATCCGTATGTTCTAGTGCTTTGTTCAAGAAATCTAAAACCCCTACACGATAAGCTGAGACTAATCCCCTCCCATCACTAGGTATCCTACGGTACATCCAACTCCGGTCGGCTGGCATGTTTAACTACACAAAAGTACGCATTAAGTTAATTTGGATATTCATGCGTGAATTAGATTTACCTAGTATCTCTACAGGACAGGGGTAAGGCTTCTATCCCGTTATTGGATGCGTCTCGTCACTAGTTCAAACACGTTGAGTACATTTCATGAATTTCAAGAAAATTTTAAGATTACCTCCCATGGTCTCCAAGCACACGAAATAGACTAAGATAACTTAATCTAAGTATACAATCGGAGAACATATAGAGATAACAGTCGATTAATCCTCAAAATAACAAAAAATGTACCGTTTCGTATTTGCACCGACCTAAGTGAGAGACATAACATCCAATAATAGTCCCAAACTGAGGACTGTTCGACATTCACCCCTACTGAGTGTATGTAAAACAGGTTTCTAAGTTTCAAAGTATAGTACATATATAATTAAAAATGCTACTTAGTTTATTAAAACTTGTGGCAAACTAAGCAAATGCTACTTAGTTTAATTATGAGAATTGTTATGTGGAATCTCTACTTGAATCGACAACCGGGGAAAAAAAAAGGGTCATAGTTCCTGTTGTGTCCTATACTCGAATAATAAAGTTAATTCAATTACTGCAAACATTCCTCACTGTTCCATCATAACAGATGACAACATCTCGAAGGAGTTCCATTAAGCTATTGAACAAAGTTTCAGCTTAAGCAATCCTTTAGATGAATGAACGATCACTTCTCTGCTAGGAATGAATCATCTCCCCATATGGGTCCAATCCATGATATAGACAGCTTCTCACCACTCTGGATTCCTCAAATAGATAGTTCTCATACAAGAGGTGAGACATTCTGTGAGAACTACCCATCTGAGGAATTCGGAGTGGTGAGAAGCTGTTTATATCATGGATTGGACCCATATGGGGAGATGATTCAATCCTATGAGAGAAGTGATCGTTCGCTCATTTAGAGGGTTGCTTAACCTAGAACTTTGTACAACAACTTACTAGCACTCCTTCCGGATGTTGCCATCTATTATGATGGAACATTGAGGTATGTCTGCAATAATTCAATTACCATTATTATTCGAGTATAGGACACAAACAGGAACTATGACCCCTTTTTTTTTAATTATTATCGAGGAACCGGTTGGAGTACTATTAGCTGCAACTGCTATGTCGAAACCTGCATACAAGAAAGAGTACATATATGTAGGGAGAGTATTATTGCATTTATATATTGAAAATTGTGGCAAACTAAGCAAATACTACTTAGTTTATTTTGCCAATGATAAACTAAGTAAGTGGTACTTAGTTTATGAAAATTGTTATTTAGAATCTATAGAGACTACTGTTCCACATTCACTTTGTGACGTCCCCAAAATAGGTCCAATCCACCCAACCTATTCTGAGTCGCCAAATACATGGTACAGAAACAACTACAACTTTATTATTACAATTGTCGTGCAAAATACGACAACACTTATGATGTGAGTTTAAATACAAATATTGTCTTCTAGACAATATCCACATCCAAATAAAGTCCTCATTACAATTATTGATACACTATTTTTTACAGAATAGTGAGGACTACTAAAATAACTATCTTGAACCATCACTCCACACCCCAACTAGTTTCATTTATATCTCGCCTCACGAGAAGAAAATGGAACAAAAAGGAAAAAGGTGAGCTCAACTAGCCCAGTAAAGAATATTATGACTAAGATAATGTACAACAAATAATCCTTAGTCTTCAACAGGGAAAAATCTGATATAATACAATAGACAACAAGTTTTAGATCAACAACTGCAACGGAAACAACAATTCATTAGAAGAGTTAAGTAGAGAATAAAATCTACTATCATCTATGAATTTAAAAGTCCATCATCGATATTTTATCCCTATAACATCAATCAATATACATCTTGAATAAAATAGTCATCTTTGCACTACAGGCCAAAGATATTAATCAGTCGGTCATGTTCATCTCAACACCTGTTCATCTTTGCACTACGGGCCAAAGATATTCATCAAGAAATCATTCATCTTTGCACTCTGGGCCAAAGATATTCAGTTATATCATCATTTAGGACTGAGGATGATGAAAAATATTTTAAAAAACGAATCCAGTGAGACAAAAAAATAAATATTAAGCATTCGTACTTTAGACAATCTGTGACAACCGAGATTTTGTAATTTAAATTGAATATTTATTGGATTGAATAAATATTTTTCGTTGAATTAATTATTAGATTAATTAATTAATTGATGAAGTTGTGATAGATTAATTTAATTATATGTGTTATATTTATTAAATTGATGTGGAGAATTTTATTATTCGATGTATGTATTTATGTGAGCTTATTGAATTAAAAGAAATATTTAATAAGCCTTTGTTATTTTAATTAATTTAATTATTAATTGGAGATTTAATAATTTGACATTATTATTAAAGGAGAAATGTAATTATGTGACTATGTGAATTAATGAGAAATTATTATATTTTATTTAAAATAATTAAATAAGATATTAGATTTATTTTATATGGATGTGACATTTTTTTAAACTATATGATAAGATTTTATTAAAATAATGGGTTTTGAAACCTAGTATGCTAGCTAAACATGGCCTTAATGGGAGTTGAGGGAAGTTACCCTTGGCTGGATAACTGACCACAACGCGTCAGTTGATTTTCTTTATTACGCCTTCTTCTTCATTTTTCCTAAGTCTGACAAAGTTTTACAGAGAGAGAGAGTTGAGAAAGTTTGAGAGAGATTGGGAGAAACTCTGTGATTGAAGTAGAGAGATTTGTCATTTTATTTAATCTACGCTTTGGGTAATTCTCTTCAACCCAAATTCTTATTGTACGTCTTTTAAGTTTTCATAAAATGGCTTTTATACTTACGTGAGTCTCTCGTATTTGGAAAATTACATTGTTATGAGAATATGTGTAATAATTCGAGTTGTATGGCATGTTATATATATATATATATATATATTGTGTGTTTCCATATCATCAATTTCATAAGATTACAATGTATGATTATGGCTTGTTATTTCAAAAATTTACAGAGTACGTGATATGGCCATATGGCCTTATACGTGATTTTTATATGTTAAATATAATTTATTTTGCAAAATTCACACATTGATATGATTATGCATGTTAAAATGAACAAAACAAAATTTGAATGGTTGGATTGGTTGTATAACGAATCCGTGGTGTTGAATTTTAGGAAATTGTGTTTAAAACTTCAAGAACATCAAGAACAGTCCAATTTGCATGCTTTAATTCTGTAATTATATATTTTTATGGATTAAAATCACTCTATATATGTTGGGTAATGATTATGTACGAATTATAACATGTGGGTATATTTAATTTGGTGGAATTAGTGTCAAAGATGTGATGAATTCGCTGAACTCTGTGTTCTTTGCGAACTGAGAATTAAAATTTGGAGTTTCGGCCTGCATGGCTCAACTCGAAAGCGTAAACTCTCACGCCAGTAGTGCCACCGCATTTGCATGATGCCATGTCTTGAGTGCGGCGCCTCGGTGGCCATAAATACCAATACCCCAGATAAAAGTGGTGCCGCAGTGCCACTTAGCAAAATGACCAGAAATGAGTTTTTAAAAATGTTTAAGTGTGGCAATGTGCTATTAACTTAATCTAATGAGTATAAAAACTTGTTAGACATATAATGAGGTGTTAAAATGAATTATTAACATGTCCATAACACAATTACGTGTGGATTGAATGATCGAATGCATAATTAGTTTATTTTTCGTGAAGTTTTAATTTTACACTAAGTGTAATAATTGACCAAGTATAGTCATGAATTCGAGTTAAACAAAGAGTAAAGTTATGATGTTAGTACATTATTATTGACTGGTATTGTGAACGTAATTGGTATGTAGGATTTAATTCAAAGAACGAGTTTGTTTAAGTGTAATATGCGCACGAGGCAAGTTTCTAAACCTTATCTTGTAAGATTGAGCAAGTTTTCTAACTCTACATTTACGTTGAGCAAGTTTCTTACCCTAAACTTTCGTTGAGCAAGTTTCCTAACCCTACTTGTTATCGTTATATAAGTTGATTAATTCATCTTTCGATATTGAGCAAGTTCTCATTTTTATTGATCAAGCCTGTCTTGTATAGTAAAGTTTATTAATCTTCAAGCATGATGTTGTTATACAATAATTATTCTATTGTATACCTTTTTAGATGTTATTCAAGTTAAATATTCACTTACTGTTAAACTTGTTAGACTAGTGAACCCTTATTGATTTGATTAGTCCATAGTTGATGAGCGTTCTAAATTTCAGAACCCCTTGGTGAATTATCCAAACCAAACTTCCTTTGGTGCGGACTTGAATGTCAAACTGAGATGAACAACCCTGTATAGGGGATTATTTACGCTTTAGCGTTAAGATATTATGCACGCAATATGGTACTAAGGCTGATCCCCCTAAGTACGAGAAGAAGAGTCCATAGTCTTATGACTGTTAAAGGTTTCAAGTATAAACACTTGACAACCTAGGACATAGTTCAAGGTCTTATGACCCTCAGAATTTCTTTTGATTCTTGTTATTCATTTTTGATTCAAAAGTTGAGCTTTATATTAGAAGTTATCATTTTCTCTCGCATGTTATTATTCATTGTTATATTGTTATACTTATGGGCAATCGTGCTCACTCTTGCATAATAATAACATTGCAGTCAACGACGAACGATCTGACGAACCTTCCACTAGTAAAGGCAAGGGAAAGATTAGCAAGTAATGAAGACTATTTGTTTATGTGGTTGTATAGTGACATTTTGAGTTGATGTTTCTTAAGACTTATTGTTTATGTTTTCCGCACAGATGAATTAAGGTTAGAGTAACATGGGATTTATTTATTATTCAGTTGATGTTACCCCATAAGGGGAGAGATTTATTATTTATTTATTCTATTGCATGGTTTGCATTGCATTTATGGGTAGATAGATAGATGATGTTTGTACAGTGAACACCAAATCCTGTGGAAATAGAAGTACCGGATTTGGGGGTGTCACACAATCCAAGTTCAAAAATACTCCATAATAAACTATTGTGGAGCAGAATTCAAAAAAAATGAAGATCAAAACATAGATCCAATCAAAGATAGGAACCATAACAGATAATCTTGGACACAGAAAAGAAAATTTAATTTTTTTGTGAATAGTATCGTATTAAGTGAATAGTCTTTGTATCACGTGAATAGTGCGATTATCGTGAATAGAAACTCAGGACACTAAATGGTAGAAATTCCACTGAGGAAAAATCATCATGCTTCGTGAATAGTACTCGTGAATAGTAACTCGTGAATAGTATCTCAGACATGAAAAGATCAGAATTTCACAAGAAAAATCTTACCAATATTTCGGCATAATGATATTGAAAGAAATAATATCATTTTTAAAAAAATAACATCCCTTACCTCAAAAGAATAGTACTTCTGGCTGGAATATCAGATATAACTCTGAAGGAAACTTGCACCGTATAGCAACACTCAAGATAGCAAAATACTCATAAAAATACGCTCGATAATATAGAGAGAAAGTTTCAGTTTCTGGTGTGATTTTCAATTCTAACCTAAGCACCCTATTTATAAGAAAATGCTTAGAACACCAATGCAGAAAATTTAATAAAATAATATATTTATAATCAAATTTTCCTTATCCCACCACATCAAAAACACATTTACCACACCAAAAAATGAAAAACATGTTTAAAACAATTTTTGTAACAAAATCAATTCAGACTCAATTTTCTAAAACTTCAATAATTCATAATAAATAGCCCTTTTATCAGAAAAATTCAAATCTTATGTCTATTCCATAGGAAATTCCATTCTCTACAACTTTGCAGAAGAAAGTTTTTCCAAATTCCAAACAAGAATAGACCGAAATCCACAAACGGAAGATTTTACAAGCTATAATCAAATTTCAGTCAAGAAATGGGGTCCACAAACATGAAAAACATGTTTTTAATATTTATTGTAACAAAAATATTCTTCTTCCTCATTTATTCATATATCACACTTTTATTGTAAAAATATCACCATTATTATATTATTAAAATATAATAATATATTTAAATGAATTATTTTATCAGAAAAAGATAAAATATCAATTTTCAATAATTGTCACATTAAAAATTTTCTCCATCTATATCCACATAAAATGAATATTTTCCTTATCATATAAATCAATAATTAATTATTAACAAATAATATTACAAAATCACAATACTGACAACCAGGCCGTTCCTAGGAAAGAGGGGCCTTTCCAATAAGGATTTCTCCTTACTGGCGCGTAATTAGGTGACCAAACCTCTCCTTAAACAAAACTTTCTAAACATTGCCAATAATGCTATCTAATAATATTATTCAAATAATATGAATTATTGATCTGATAATAAAAAATATTGTGTAGTGACAATTATTGAAACAACAATAATATAAAATATCAACGTAGCAATTATTGAATCAATAAAATAAAATATTGAACATTGAATTCTGTAACAATTATTGAGTAGTTCCTTCTTGCATGTAAGAATCAATAATTAGTGCAATCTGAGTGTCTTATCAGGCAACAACAGCGTATTCTTGTGTTTTAACCATCGGGTATTCCAACGAAGATAACTTGGTAATAACTACGTCATTATTTATAAACAACTTATACTTGTCATTTTCTTCATCCAATCGCTTTCAGTTATGGGGCTTTTATAAGGCTACTACGGAAATCGTACAAATATTCTCCAAGCGGCAAAGAATATTACACGACCAAACGAATATTCCCCGACAACAATGAATATTTTATAACCACTTGCTTATTTAAGATATTTGCGCATTTTACCCATAACTGACCACATTAATCAAATAAACCCTTACTATTTCAAAATAATAAATAAAGGAAATTCCATTTTATTTAAAAAAAAATTGGGGTCTTACAACCTCCCCTCCTTATGAAATTTCGTCTTCGAAATTGACGTACGTACCTGGTATTTCGAAAAGGTGAGGATACCTCGCTTTTATTTCTGTTTCCAACTCCCAGGTCATTTCTTCAATAGCATGGTTTCTGAACAAAACTTTGACTTGTGGTATGACTTTTATGCGTAGGACATGCACCTTCCTATCCAAGATCTTGACTGGTACTTCCTCGTACATTAAATCTTCGGTTATCTCGTCTGGTTCTAACTCAATAATGTGGTTTGGGTCATCCACATATTTACGTAACATAGATACGCGAAAAATGTTATGAACACGCGACATACTTGGCGGTAAAACGAGTCTATAGGCCACAAATCCTACTTGATCGAGGATTTCAAATGGACCAATAAATCGAAGGTTTGGGCTGTCCTCACAACGCCGATTCTCGCTTTTGGAATAACAACTTCTTGCATCTTCTTCTTCATATTCATCAGCTCCAGGTCTGTAGCTTGAACATCTTTAACTTTATCGATTAAGGTCGATTCTACTCGTATATCATCACTTGGGTCCCTAGAGTCTTTAACTCTATCTCTATCATTTGTAAGTTATACGAAATGGGTCTTAGACAATATCACACTCGTACTCGTATGCGATCTTCTACTCAACACGTCAGCTACCACGTTCGTTTTTCTAGGATGGTATGGTCAGAACATGTGCCAAAATGAATCTCCTCTTGAGTTCTTCGAAGCTCTTCCACATTCCTTACTCCATTAGAATTTTGTATCTCTACGAGTCAACTGAGTTAATGGAGTAGCGATTCGAGAAAATCTTTCCACGAATCTCCGATAATAACCAACTAAGCCTAGAAAGCTACGTATTTCGATTACTAACTTAGGTTGCTCTCAACTGTGACTTATATCTCAATCTTGGATAGCACGTCACAATGGAACCTATCAGTTTACTACAGCACGAATATGGTGTCCCCTACAGAGAGTCTGGCTTCGGTGCATTCCACAAAGGAAGTCACCAGTTAGAGACTCGGGTATCAACTTCTATAGTTGGGTTTTTAACTCCTGAAGTTCAATAGGAGCCATTCAATTTTTAGAAATGGGTTTTGTACCGGATTCAAAGACGATACAAAATTTAATATCACGCTCTGGGGGTAGGCTAGGAAATTCTTCAGAAAATTTATTAACAACAAAAATATTATTCAAATCTGACGTATTTTTACTTAAATCCATAACATGGCTAAGATAACTTGACATTCGTTTTTTCAATAAAAGATGATAAACTAGTTAAAGATAAACTAAGTAAGTGGTACTTAGTTTATGAGAATTGTTATTTGGAATCTATAAAGACTACTGTTCGACATTCACTCCTACTTATTTTATTTTGCCAATGATAAACTAAGTAAGTGGTACTTAGTTTATGAGAATTGTTATATTTGGAATCTATAAAGACTACTGTTCGACATTCACTCCTACTTATTTTATTTTGCCATTGATAAACTAAGTAAGTGGTACTTAGTTTATGAGAATTGTTATTTGAAATCTATAAAGACTATTGTTCGACATTCACTCCTACTTATTTTATTGTGCCATTGATAAACTAAGTAAGTGGTACTTAGTTTATGAGAATTGTTATTTGGAATCTATAAAGACTAATGTTCGACATTCACTCCTACTTAGTTTATTATTATATATTCTTTTATTTTAATTTGTAGTATAATATATTATAGTATATAATTGGTTTATTTATTTATTTAATTTAATTTATTAAATTAAAGCATTTTATTTTATTTTATCTATTTTATTAAATCGAATTAAATTTATTATTATTATTTATTTTATATTGTATTATATTATATAAGTTCAAATTTAATTTAATTTAATTTAATTTAGCCTTAATTTAATTTAATTTAGCCTTAATTTAATTTAATTTAGCCTTAATTTAATTTAATTTAATTTAATTTAATTTTATAACAAATTTTTAACCCTATACCAATTTTCAGCCTCAAATCCAATTGCCAAAGCAAAATTGATGCACATACAATAACCAATTAAGGAATTTACCAATTTTCAGACTCAAATTAATATATACATACAATATAAAAATTATTCAATCTACTGATTTTGTACATCATCATCAAAATGAAACAATATTTGAACTCATACCTTTTTAAACTAATAAACTGTCCGGCGTGTGGTGGTGGTGGTGGTGGTCGGCGGCTGGTGGAATCGGAAATGGGTGGCAGCTGGAGGTGGTGGTGGTGGTGGTGGTGGTGGTGGTCGGCGGCTGGAGGGAGAAGACAGATCGAGAACAAAGATAGTGGTGGTGGTGGTCGGCGGCCAGAGGTACGTGGGCGCCTGGCGGTGGGGATCGATCGCGAGAGAGGGGCCTTGTGGTGGTCGTGATGGAGGTGTTGGTGGCGGTGGTGTGGGAGATGAGAGAGATGAGAGTAAGAGAGGAGAGAATGAGATGAGAGAGTGAGAGAGGAGAGATATAAAATTGAGAGAATATGAGGAGACGCTGGCCAGAGTCAGTCGAATGGGTTTTATACGATATTTCCGACGGACTATCCGTCGGACCTACGTCCCTCGGAATTAACTTATCTTCGACGTAAATTCCTTCGAACATAACCATAATTTCGTCAAACTTAAGTTTTGCGCTGGCGGGAAATTTGGCGCCATATGAGGTTTTATATTCCCGACGGAATTTCCTCAAAAATAAACTATTTTGGACGAAATTATTTTAGACCTAATATTTCGTTGAAAATATATTATTTTCGACTGAATACAGTCCGTCAAACTTAGTTCCGTCGGGATTAGCCGGTTTTCTTGTAGTGCAAGTCCATCTATGCACGTAAGCCAAAGATGACTTTCATCACAATATAAGCATGAGAATGATGACAATGACATAATAATTCAATAAAACAAGTTCAAGAATAAATTTTAAAGATTTATAAGTTAATTTATCCTGAAATCAATTACGTCCAAATTGTCAAAATGACATTGCTTTGTGGAGTAAAATTCAAGAATGCTCAAAAGAATATTTCCAAGAAAAGATACTGGATGAAGCACAAATATCCATGATATTCTACTAATTTCATGGAGTATAGAAGCCAAAACTTTAACCAACTGAGTATAATAGAATATATAAAACTGCAAATTAATTTTCGTCCGTCATGCGGTAATCCACGTAGACAGATCATTTCCACAATTTAATAAGGAATGAATACGAAGGATCATTCACTATGCATGCGGTAATACACATAGACAGGTTATTCCAACAGAATAATAAAGAATGGAATAACAGAAGAATTCACCAGGCATGCGATAGACCGCATAGACAGGTTATTCCCAACAGAATAATAAAGAATAGAACCAGGTCATGCGTAATACGCACAGATAAGATATTTCAACAGAATAATAAAGAATGGAACCAGGTCATGCGTAATCCGCACAGACAGGATGTTCTAACAAAATAATAAAGAATGGAACCAGGTCATGCGTAATCCGCACAGACAGGATGTTCCAACAAAATAATAAAGAATGGAATAACAACAGAATTTACCAGGCATGCGATAGGCCTTTACAGACGAGTTATTCCAATGAGAATAATAAAGAATGGAATAACAGAAGAATTTCACCATGTATGCGGTACTTCGCATAAACACGTTATTCTAACATAATAATAAAGAATGGAATAACAACTTTTACGAGTATTGAAAGAAAATAACTCTCTTCATGAATACGAAAGAATAATACCCTTTACCTTAGAAAAAACTGGATACTGGAATAGTGAGGTAGCAGACTTCTCTTCTTCTTTCTCTCTATAATTTCTCTCTATAATACTTGCTCTATAGCTTTAATGAATTGGTGAGAAATGAAGGAAGAATGAGCTTCTATTTATAAAAAAATATAGTTTCGATAATTGCACATTTTAGGGCTCAAAATATTATAGTATAATACCTTCCTCTTTTTCTTCATTTTTAATTTAGTCCTACAAGTATTATCAAACCTGCACCACCTCCCCTAATAGAAAATAATGTGAATCAATAGTTATAATCATGTGAAAATATGAATTACAGTATAGTACCTCCATCTATACCTCCATTTTTAACTTAGTCATGCAAGTATTATCAATCTTGCACCAACTCCCCTAATAGTACAAGAATGTGAATCAAAAGTACACACATATGAACAAATAGTTATAATCATGTGAATTAATAGCAATTAATTGCTCATTTATCCGATTAATTACCCATTGAGTCAAATTATAACTTCCAGACATCAATTAATATCGAAATAAATGTCGATTTCCACTAACACTAATAATTTCAACACAATAGAACTATCAATTTCATCTTTAATCAACACGAACTTATTCATCATTAATATTATAACTCATAATATTTAACAACCAGGTCGTTCCCAGGAAAGAGGGGGCTTTCCGATAAGGATTTCTCCTTATTGGCGCACAATTAGATGACCAAACCTCTCCTTGACAGAACTTCTAGACATTATAAATATTATAATTTAATAATATGAATAACTTTGTCGTCTCAATTATTGATTTAATAATATAACATATTATGAAGATGATACTGTGACAATAATTGAATAAATAATATGAGAGATATGATGCAACAATTACTGTAGTAATAATTGAGTATAACTAAGTGACTTCTCACGTAAGCATCAATAATCAATACTAGTGTCTACTTATGCAACCACGTAAGTACATTGTACTTTTACTACTGGGTAGTTCAACAGTTTTAACGGTAACACTTTCGCCGTTATTTTTATAAAAAGATAATTATGTCGTTTTCTAACTACGACAATACTTCTGTTGTGGGGTCCACCAATGATTGTGTCGTCGTACGAATATTCCCTGTTAAAATGAATATTCCCCGACCAATCGAATATTATATAACCACTTGCTTACTTTGCAAAATTTGTAAATATTACCCACAACTATAACATTATATCAAATCCACACCATAATATTCAAAAATATATTTTGAGAAAATTATTCTTTATTCATAAAAGTTGGGGTCTTACAATCACTCTATACCCAGGTGGTTCTGCTATATATTCTCGCCTCGAGAAGAAAAATGGAACAAAAAAGAAAAGGGTGAGCTCAACTTGCCCAATAAAGAATATTATGACTAAGATAATATACAACAAATTATCCTTAGTCTTCAAAAGGAAAAAATCTGATAGAATATAATAGACAACAAGTTAAGTAGAGAATGAAATCTACTATCATCTATGAATTTAAAAGACCATCATCAATATTTTATCCCTGTAACATCAATCAATATACATCTTGAATCAAATATTCATCTTTGCACTACGGGCCAAAGATATTCATTTGTATCACCAGTTGGTCATGTTCATCTCAACACCTGTTCATCTTTGCACTACGGGCCAAAGATATTCATCAGGTAATCATTCATCTTTGCACTACAAGCCAAAGACATTCATCAAGTATCATCATTAAGTAATGAGGATGATGAAAAACATTTTAGAGAACGAATCCAGTAAGATAAAAGGATAAAATTTAGAGATTCGTATTTTAGATAATTCAAGTTTAAAAATACTCCATAATAAACCATAATGGAGTAAAATTTAAGAATGAAGATCAAAACATGGATACAATCAAAGATAGTAACCATAATAGACATCTGGAACAAAGAGAGAAAATTTTATTTTTGATTGAATAAGTAATCGTATTCGTGAATAGTGTCGTGATATCGTGAATAATGTAAGTATCGTGAATAGTAACTCTGACACAAAAAGGTAGAAATTCCACAATAAAATTCATACCAATATTTCAGCATAATGATATTGAAAGAAATAATATCATTTACGAAGAAAATAACATCCTTTACATCAAAATAACAGTATTTTTGATTGGAATATCGGATGTAAAGCCGAAGGAAACTTGTACTAAATAGAAACTCTCAAAGTATCTAAATACTCACAAAATACGCTCGATAATATAAAGAGAAAAAACTTATTTCTGGTGTGATTTTCAATTCTAACCTAAGTGCCTATTTATAGGAAAATGCTAAAACGCCAAAGGAGACTAAATTAAGAAAATAATATTATTTATTTTTCTCACCTACTACGTATGCCACCAACCAAGACCAGCCATCACATTTGAAACAAAATTCAGCACATGTTTTCATAAAAATAAAAGTGGGTCCCACCCATAATTTTAATAAAAACATTTAATTTCTGAAACTTCAATAATTCATAAAAAATAGTCCTTTTATCAGAAAAATACGAATTTTATGTCCATTCCATACAAAATTGAATTCTCTACAACTTTGTAGCTTTAAGTTTTTCCAAATTCCAAACAAAAAATATTCAAAATCCATATACGGACGATTTTAATACCTCCATTTTGACAAAATACTGATAAAACACCACAACATTAATTTTTTTATTTATATCCACACAAAATAAATATTTCCCTATCTATCCACATAAAAATAAATATTTTCTTATCATATAAATCAATAATTAATTATTCACAAATAATATTCTGAATCACAATAATGACAACTGTGTCGCTTAAGGAAAGAGGGCTTTTCGATAAGGATTTCTCCTTACTGGCGCGCAATTAGGTGACCAAACCTCTCCTTAGATAGAACTTCCTTAGACATTACCAATAATGCTATCTAATAATATTATTCAAATAATATGAATTATTGATATGATAATGGAAATACTGTGCAATGAAAATTATTGAAATAACAATAATATAAAATATCAACACAACAATTATTGAATCAATAAAGTAATATATTGAACAGTAATTACTGTAACAATTATTGAGTAGTGTCTTCTTACATAAGAATCAATAATTCAAAAATTTGTGTATCTTATGTCTACGCAATGCGACCCGTGTATTCGTATTTTAACCACCGTGTAACCCAGCGAGTGTTAATTGGTAACAATTACGTCGTTTATTTATAAAAACTCAAACTTGTCATTTTCTCCATCCGACAGTTATTCCGTTATGGGGCCCACAAATGGCTGCGCCGTCGTACAAATATTCCTCGACAACAAAAATATTCCACGACCAAACGAATATTCTCCAACAATAATGAATATTTTATAACCACTTGCTTAAATTATAAAATTTGCACATTTCACCCATAACCAAAACATTATATCAAATTAATTCCTTATTATTTCAATATAATAAATAGAGAAAATTTAATTTTATTTATAATAAGTTGGGGTCTTACAGTGGAGGAAGGTAGTGGAGGTGTATGGGTGGGGTAGGGGTGGGGAGGGTTGGGGTTGGGGTTGGGACTGGGTAGGCATAGGGGTAGGGTGAACGGGGTGGAGGTAGGGTAGTCATGGGAGTGCGTAAGGGTGGGTAAGATGGGTGGCGTGGGGGTAAGGTGGGGTGAGGTGGGGTAGGGTGGGATGGTTGGGGTGGGGGTGAGGTGGGGTAGGGTGGGATGGTAAGGGTGGGGTGGGTAGGTGTAAGACCCTAACTTTTATAAATAAAGATTTAATTTTCTCTATATATTATTTTGAATAGTAAGATGTTGATTTGATATAATGCTATAGTTATGGGTAATATGTGCAAATTTTGTAAAGTAAGTAAGTTGTTATAAAATATTCGTATGGTCGGAAAAAAAAATTTTATTGGGGGAATATTCGTACGACGGCACAATTATTGGTGGACCCCACTATCAGATATAAAAGCGACAGAAATAACCTTTTTATAAAAATAACGGCAAAACTTTACCGTTAAACTTTTGAAATACTCGGTGATAAAAGTACTGTAATACGTATTGTTACACAGTAGCACACGGTATTGTACAGTATCTCTAATTATTGATGCTTACATAAGAAGTCACTCAATTTTATTGTTACAGTAATTGCTGCATAGTATCTCATATTATTGATTCAATTATTATCACAGTATCATCTGCATAATATTTTATATTATTAAATCAATAATTGAGACGACAAAGTCGTTCATATTATTATTTGTATTATTGACAATGTCTAGAAAGTTCTGTCGAGAAAAGGGGTTAGGATATTTAATTGTGCGCCAATAAGGAGAAATCCTTATCGAAAAGTCCCCTCTTTTCTGGAAACGATCTGGTTGTCAATATTGTGAGTTATAATATTAATGATTAATAATTGTTAAATGATTAAAAATGTGTTGATTGAAGATAAGTGAATTGTGGTAAATATTTATTCAATTTTTGATATAAATAGAGGGGTTTGTCATGAGACGTTTGTTGTAAGTTTGGTTTATTTTATGGGACCCATAGATCATCATCTAAGAGTCACTTTTGCCAATAGTATTTTTCTTTACCAGTCGTTAAATCACTTGCCTTTTCACATTACCAGGCGTCCAAACACTTGCCTCTTCACATTGCAAGGGCTAAGCTAGAATTCTTCTATAAATAGAAGCTCATTTCTTCCTTCATTCTCAATAATTCAATAAAGCTATAGAGAGAGAAACTATAGAGAGAATAAGAGGGAAAGAAAAAGAGTATTCGAGAAGCAAGCATACACCACTAACACAAAGTTCTGCTACTACACTAGTGCAGTATCTAGTCTTTTATTAAGGTAAAAGATATTATTTTTCTCGTAAATGATGTTATTTTCTTTCAATATTCGTAAATGATATTATTTTATTTCAATACTCGTAAGAGATATCATTTTCTTTCATACTCCATATTATGCAAGTGATATTATTTCATTTTATATTCCTAAATTTAAATTTATTGTGGTAAGTATTGCTTCTATAATTCTTGAAATGATTAGAAATTGCTTAAGGTTTGCGCTTCATCTAATATCATTTCACTGGAATATTGGTCTAAACTTTCTTATTAAATTTTAATCTTTTCATGTCGGGGTACTATCCATCTAGGATACTATTCATACAGCACTATTTATACTGTACTATTCACGACGAAATTTAGTTTCTTTTCTTTGTCCAAATTGTTCTCTTAAATATTATTTTTGAATTTTACTCCACAATTGGTGATCATGTTGACAATTTGGACATTTTTGAACTCGAGATAAATTAAATTATAAATCTCTAATATTTGTCCTTGATCTCACTTGATTCATTCTTTATATCATTGTCATCATTCTCATTCTTATATTGTGGTGAAAGTCATCTTTGGCCCGTAGTGCAAAGATGGACTGCTGATTTGTATGATTATGACCAGGAATTGTGGATTGGTATAATCATGACCTTTGATGTTACATATAAAGATTTGTGGTGAAAGTCCTCTTTGGCCCGTAGTGCATAGATGGACATGTGTTTGGCATGATCATGACCACTGGCGATACAAACGATTATTTTTGGCCCGTAGTGCATAGATAATTCGTGGGAATGAAACAATTATTGATTGGTGTTACATGGATAAAATATTGATGATGGACTTTTAAATTATAGAAGATAGTAGATATCATGCTCTACTTGACTCTTCTAATAGATTGATATTTCCGCTTCTATCAGATTTTTTCCTGCTGAGGACTAAGGATAATTTGTTCTACATTATCTTAGTCATAATATTCTTTACTGGACTAGTTGAGCTCACCCTTTTTCTTTTATTGTTCTCTTCAGGAAATGAGATTATAGCTGGGACTAGTCGGGGAATGGAGCGATGGTCCGAGATAGTCACTATAACAACTTTCATTATGTTGTAAAATAGTGTGACAATAATTATAATGAAAACTTAATTTGAGTATGGATATTATTGTGAGATCCCAAATTTTATGAAATGAAAGTATTCAATTTTCTTATAATTATTATTTTATTTAGTAAATGGTTAAATTGAGAAAGGGTTAAAGTTAAGGGTGATATTTGAAAATTTTACAAAGTAAGCAAGTTGTTATTTGTTGTGTCGGGGAATATTCGATTGGTCGGGGAATATTCGTTTTCACAGAGAATATTCATTCGATGGCATAATCATTGGTGGACCCCCCAATGGAAGTATTGTCGTATTTAAAAAATGACAGATTTATCTTTTATTAAAAATAACAGCGAAAGTGTTATCGTTAAAACTGTTGAACTACCCGGTAGTAAAAGTACAGAAATACACGTGGTTGCATCGTAGCACACGGTATTGATTATTGATGCTTACATGAGAAGTCACTTTCGGTTATACTAAATTATTGCTCACGATAATTCTTTGCTTGATCATATCTCTCATATTATTGATTCAATTATTATTATAGTATCATCTGCATACTATGTTATATTATTAAATCAATAATTGAGACGTCAAAGTTATTCATATTATTATTTGCAATATTGACAATGTCTAGAAGTTCGGTCAAGGAGAGGTTTGGTCACCTAATTGCGCGCCAATAAGGAGAAATCTTAATCGAAATGCCCCCTTCCTGGGAACAACCTGGTTGTTAAATATTGTGCATTATAATATTAATGATGAATAAGTTCATGTTGATTAAAGATGAAATTGATAGTTTCATTGTGTGGGAATTATTAGTGTTAGTGAAAATCGACATTTATTTCGATAATAATTGATGTTTGAAGGTTATATTGACCAATCGTGTAATGCACCGGATAAATGAGCAATTAATTGCTATTAATTCACATGCTTATAACTATGTGTTCACATGTGTGTACTATTGATTCACATGATTTACTATTAGGAGAGTTTGTGCAAGTTTGATAATACTTGTATGACTAAGTTAAAAATGGAGGTGTAGTTGAAGGTACTATACTATAATTAATTTTTCACATGTTTAGAACTATTGAGTCACATGATTTACTATTGATTTACATGATTTACTATTAGGGGAGGTGGTGCAAGTTTGATAATACTTGCATGACTAAATTAAAAATGAAGGAAAAGATGAGGGTATTATACTGTAATATTTCGAGCCCCAAATTGTGCAATTATGGAAACTATATTTTCTTATAAATATAAGCTCATTCCTTCATTATTTTTCACCAATTCACTAAGTCTCACAAGAGCAATTATTATAGAGAAATTATAGAAAGAGAAGCTATAGAGAGAAAGAAGAAGCGAAGTCGCTACTTCACTATTCTAAAGTATCCGATCTTCTTACGAGGTAAGGGATATTATTATTATATTAAGGGGTATTATTTTTTCGTATTAATGAAGAGAGTTATTTTCTTTCAATACTCGTAAGGGTTGTTATTCCATTCTTTATTATTATGTTGGAATAACTTTTGTGCCATGCGAAGTTCGCATACATGATGAAATTCTTACATTATTCCATTCTTTAATATTCATTGGAATAACACATACATCTGCAATACCGCATACATGGTGAAATTCTTCTGTTATTCCATTCTTTATTGTTACATTGGAATAACACATTCATGCGATCTATCGCATGCTGGTGATAATGTTGTTATTCCATTCTTTATTATTACATTGGAATATCCTGTCATGCATCACGATTTGCGCATGACTGGTTCCATTCTTTATTATTCTGTTAGAATATCCTGTCTATGCGAATTACACATGACCTGGTTCCATTCTTTATTATTCTGTTGGGAATAACATGCATGTACGGTATATCACATGCATGGTGAATTCTTCTGTTATTCCATTATTTATTATTCTGTTGGAATAACCTGTCTATGTGGATTCTTTGCATGCATGGTGAATGATCCTTTGTATTCATTTCTTATTAAATTGTGAAAATGATGCATCTACGTGGATTCCGCATGGGCGCAAAAAATCCATTTGTAGTTTAGTATATTCTATTATACTCGTATGAGATATCATTTCTTTTGTACTCAAATCATGAAATATCATTTTCTTTGGTATTTTTTTTTACGAGTTCTTATTCACGAGTTACTATTCATCCGATTCTTATTCATTCTAGTATTATTCACTCACGGTATTCGGGGCACTTTTCGTGGTTTGATTACTATTCACGAGTTCTTATTCACCAAAATTACTATTCACCCGAATATTATTCACTCGGTATTTGGGGTACTTTTCATGCACGGGTCTTATTCACGAGGTACTATTTCGAAAGTACTATTCATGGGTGTCTATTATTGTGGGTACTATTTACCCGAAAAATATATTTCTTTTTACATCCAAATTATTTTTGGTACATGAATATTATTCTTGAATTTTACTCCTGAAGCGATATCGTGTTGATAATTTAGATATTTTTAAACTCTGGATAAATTTAAAGTCTTTAACATTTATCTTTGATTTCGTTTGATTAATGCTTATATCATTGTCATCATCCTCATGCTTATATTATGATGAAAGTCATCTTTGGCTTACGTCGCAAAGATGAATTTGTTGATTATTAGTTTCTGATTGTATATCTTTGGCTTACGTGCAAAGATGAACTATTGATTAATGAGTATCTTTGGCTTGTGTGCATAAATGAAGCATTTATTGGTATGATTATGACCGAGGATCATTGATTATAATCATGACCCATAATGTTATAGATGATGTGGTAAAAGTTCTCATTGGCCCGTAGTTCATTGATGGACAGTTATTGGTATGATTATAACCAGGGATTATTCGGTATAATCATGACCATTGATGATTACATGAATATCCTTGGCCGTAGTGCAGGGATGATTTGATGATGTGGATTATTTATTAAGATGAGTCTCAGCGATAAAATATTGATTATACACTTTTAATTCGTAAAAGATAGTAGATATCATGCTCTACTTGACTCTTCTAAAATACAGTTGTATGTCTTTGGCCTGTAGTACAAAGATGAATTGTTAATAAATATCTTTGGTAGTAGAATAAAGATGAATTTATTAGTATGATTATGGCGAGGAATTGTGATTTGGTATAACCATGATTTTGATGTTTCAGGTGAAGATAGGTGATGAAAATTATCTTCGTCCTAGGTGCGAAGAGGAATTTAGAATCATAATTATGATTATGAGTTATTCATATGATTGTGGATAGGAATTGTTGATTGATGTTACAGAGATAAAACATTATTGGTGGACTTTTAACATGGAGAAGATAATAGATCTGATGGTCTATTTGACTCTTCTAATGGATTGCTCGTTCCGCTGCAACTATGGTTGAAAAGTTTTATCATCTATCATATGTTCTAAATCTCTGATTTATTACTGATGAAGGCTATTGATGATGTAAATTATCTTTAGTCATGATATTCTTTACTAGGCTAGTTGTGCTCACCCTTTTTGCTTCACAATTTCTTTTAGGTAATAAGAGTGTAGCTAGGTCGAGCGGGGGTAACAGGAGAATAAAACGATGGTCTATAGCTACTGAGGTTCTCCCTAAATAGTATGGAAATAATTTTATTGAGAACTTTAGATAAGTGTGTCGTATTGTATCGTCATTTGATATTTAATTTTGGTGAACCGAATAGGGTGAGGTGAACCTGACTTTTGGAAGGTGTTTTTCCACTATCATACAAGATGTCTAATGACATACAACCTCGTGTTATCATAAAGCGGGGTTGTGCACATCCACTTCTTTGAGTATATACTGAGCACTACCTATATGATCTTGGAGTTTGGTTGAAATTTAATTTTCAATTACAGACAGTGGAGATAGTTATATGTCAAGAGAAGACTCACCATTGGAAAGAACATGATAGTAATCTTCTCATTTTTCTTTGGGGTCTATTGGGTCAACCAAGGATAATTCTGTGGACATATGATATCTATCATAACCTAGACGTATGGCCTCTCATGTACGATGGTTTCCTTGAGCACTTCCCAAAGATTTTAATTTCTAAAATAGTTTTTGACTGTACTTTTATGTAAAGTACCATTGTAAGGTTGTGGTCGAGGCACCATGAGAGTTACATACATTTGTATTAAAACTCACAGTTTAACTGTGGTCCTATTCTGTACGACAGTTCAACAGTTGTATAAATGAAGTTTGTATTTGATTTTTATAATATGATATCTGGCAACTCAAAATGGGTGGTGTGGACCTATTTTGGGGGCGTCACAATTATCGTATTATGTACGGTGCAATATTTGTATTCAAAATCTCAGCTTATGTGTTATCGTATTTTACACAACAATTGTATAAATGAAGTTTGTATTTGGATTCAGTACCATGTATTTTGGCTACTCAAAATTAGTATTGTGGACCTATTTTGGGGAGTCACGGTATGGGTGGGTGGGGGTGGGGGTGGTGGTGGGGATGGGTGAAGTGGGGGTGAGGGTGCGGGGTGGGGGTGGGGTGCGAGGTGAGGGTAGGGGTGGGGTGAAGCTGTATACATAATCACTAAATATTATTTTTTTGAATCAAAAATTTCTGAATCTGGGGTGGAAAGAACTTTTGATTTATATTTGGAATGAAATATGGGTCAAAAAATGGTTAATCGGTGGACCTATTTATTTTTAAAAAAATATGGTTCCAAACCTTAACCAACTTAAATAAACAAAATAGTTAACCAACCCATTTGGTTCTAGTTAATATATGGGTTAATCCAATAGCTAACTAACTATATTGTCAGGTGTGACGCCCCCAAAATAGGTCCACCACAACTCATTCTGAGTCGCCAAATACATGGTACAGAAAACAACTACAAACTTCATTATTACAATTATTGTGCAAAATACGACAACACATATAATGTGAGTTTAAATACAAATATTATCTTCTATAAAATATCCAAACTCAAATAAGTCTTCATTACAATTATTGATATTGTGATGCCCCTAAAATAGGTATACATCACCCATCTTGAGTTGCCAAATACATGGTACTAAATACAAATACAAAGTTAAGTATACAACATGAGTTGAGAGTTTTTACACGAATATCATCTCATATACAATATCCAAACTCAAATTCAATCCTCATTACATTTATTATCACACTAAATAATGAGGACTACTAAAACAACCATCTCGATCCGTCACTCCATTCCCCGACTAGTCCCGGCTACGTTCTCATTTTCTGAAGAAAATAATGAAAACAAAATGGTGAGCTCAACTAGCCCAGTAAGAAATATTATGACTAAGATAATGCAGAATAAATTATCGTTAGCCTTCAACAATCCATTAAAAGAGTCAAGTAGAAAATGATATCTACTATCTTCTATGATTTAAAAAGTTTATAATCAATTTTATCGCTGAGACTCAGCTTAATAAGTAAACCACATCATTGAATCATCCCTGCACTACATGCCAAGGATATTCATTAGTATCACGTCCACGAATTATCCATGCACTACAGGCCAAGGATATTCGTGTAATCGTCAATGGTCATGATCATGCCAACAACTATCCATCAATGCACTACGGGCCAATGAGGACTTTTACCACATCATTTGTAACATTACGGTCATGATTATACTGAATAATCCCTGACCATAATCATACCAATCAACAGTCCATCTATGCACTACGGGTCAAAGATGACTTTCATAACAATATAAGCATGATGATGATGACAATGATATAAATATTTAATTAAATAAAAGCAAATGATAAATTTTAACGATTTATAATTTAATTTATCCAGAATTCAATAATGTCTAAATTATCAACATGATACTACTTTATGAAGTAAAATTCAAGAATAATATTGTATCAAAAATGATTTGGACCGAAAAGAAATTAATTTTTGTCATGAATAGTACCCCGGGTGAATAGTAACCGAGTGAATAGTACTTCAAGAATAGTACCCCGTGAATAGTACTCCAGCATGAGAAAAATTAAAACTTATCAAGAATGCTCAGAATAACATTTCCATAAAAAGATACTGGATGAAGCGCAAATTTCAAGGATATTCTACTAATTTCATGGAGTATAGAAGCCAAAGCTTAACAAAATGAGTATAGAATTCGGAATCTGTAACGAAATAATATTATTTACATACTACAGAGTATGAAAGAAAATGTTATTTCATACGAATATTGAACAAAAGTAATATCCCTTACCTTAAAAAGAAAAGTATTCCAACTGGTATAGCGGGGATATTCTTGAAGAAAACTTTCACTGTTTTCTACAATCAAAGCTTTTTAAAACTCTAAAGAAATATGCTCAATATTATAGAAGAAGAATTTTCTGATTCTGGTGTGATTTTCAATTCTAAACTAAGCATCTTATTTATAGGAGAATGGAAATGATACTATTTGAATTTAGAAATCATGAACTACATAAGAATCGTTCACGGGCACTCAACCGATCGGCGGAAAATTTATGACTTTACTATGCAAATACTACATAAATACTTTGCATAATAAAATACAATATATTCTATTTTTCATAAAAAAACAAAACTTATTATAATATATATATATATATATATATATATATATATATATATATATATATACATTCCCTCCCTTCCTGGTAAACTCCCCCATTCCTTTCATCGCACATGGGCCTCACCCATGTCATCATCACATGTGGGCTCCACCTCTTATAATGAATAACTTTCTACCGATTATTTTAAAAAATGAGTAAGTGGGGGTCTAAATAATACGCCAAAATTTACAACAAATACTTCATAAAAATCCCCTCAATATTCTTAATAATATTTATTCATCGATAATATAACTTGCAATATTAACAATCAGATCATTCCCAGGAAAAAAGGGGGTTTTTCGATAAGAATTTCTTTCTATTGGCGCGCAATTAGGTGACGAAACCCCTTTCCTTGACAGAATTTTCTAGACATTATCAATAATGCAAATAATAATATGAATAACTTGTCATCTCAATTATTGATTTAATAATATAAAATATTATGCAGATGATACTGTGACAATAATAGAATTAATAATGTGAGATATTATGTAACAATTACTGTAACAATAATTGAATATAACTGAGTGACTTCTCACGTAAGCATCAATACCGTGTGCTACTAAGCAACCACGCGTATTACTGTACTTTTACCACCGGATATTTCAACAGTTTTAATGGTAAAACTTTCGCCGTTATTTTTATAAAAAGATATTTCTATCGTTTTCTTATTCTGACAATAATTTCGTTGTGGAGTCCACCAATGATTGTGCCGTCGTACGAATATTCCCTATTAAAACGAATATTCCCCGACCAATCGAATATTATATAACAACTTGCTTACTTTGCAAAATTTATAAATATCACCCACAACTATAACATTAAAACAAGTTCACACCTTAATATTCAAAAATGATATTTATAGAAAAATTTATTTTTATTCATAAAAGTCGGGGTCTTACAGATACGCTATTTTATAAAATAGTGAGGACTGTTAGATCAACTGTCTTGAACCATCACTCCACACCCCGACTAATTCCCGCTATATTCTCGCCTCCTGAGAAGAAAAATGGAATAAAAAGAAAAAGGGTGAGCTCAACTAGCCCAATAAAGAATATTATAACTAAGATAATGTAGAACAAATTATCCTTAGTACTCAACAGGGAAAAATCTGATAGAATATAATAGACAACAAGTTTTAGATCAACAACTGTAGCGGAAACAACAATTCATTAGAAGAGTTAAATAGAGAATGAAGTCAACTATTTTCTATGATTTAAAAGTCCATCATCAATATTTTATCCCTGTAACATCAATCAATATATATCTTGAATCAAATATTCATCTTTGCACTACGGACCAAAGATATTCATTCGTATCACCTGTTGGTCATGTTCATCTCAAAACCTGTCCATCTTTGCACTACGGGCCAAAGATATTCATCAGGTAATCATCCATCTTTGCACTACAAGCCAAATATATTCAGTTATATCACCATTTAGGACTGAGGATGATGAAAATATTTTAAAGAAAACGAATCCAGTGAGATAAAAGGACAAAGATTAGGGATTCGTACTTTAGTTTATCCAAATTCAAAAATACTCCATAATAATTAATTGTGAAGCAAATTTCAAGAATGAAGATCAAAACATGGATACAATCAAAGATAGTAACCATAATAGACAACTTGGACAAAGAAAAGAAATTTTAATTTTTCTGTGAATAGTGTCGTATACATGAATAATAACTCCGACACGAAAAGGTAAAAATTTCATAAGAAAAATCATACTTTGTGAATAATATCGTATTCGTGATTAGTGCCGTATACGTGAATAGTAAACTCAACATGAAAATGTAAAAAATTCATAATAAAATTTAAATCAATATTTCGGTATAATGATATTGAAATAAATAATATCATTTATGAAAAAAATAACATCCCTTACCTCAAAAGAATAGTACTTCTGACTGGAATATTAGATATAATACTGAAGAAAACTTGCACTGTATAGAAACACTCAAGATATCTAAATACTCATAAAAATACGCTCGATATTATAGAGAGAGAAAACTTTTGATTCTGGTGTGATTTTCAATTCTAACTTAAGTATCCTATTTATAGGAAAATGTTTAGAATGCCAAAGCAGAAAATTTAATAAAATATTATTATTTATAAAAAACATTTCCTACGCCCACTTTGAAATCAGATTTCAGCACACCAGTGGGGCCCACCAACATAAAAAAAACTTTTTCTTTAAAAAAATATTTAAAACTCCAAAAATTAATTATTTCAGAACTTCAATAATTCATAATAAATAGCTCTTTTATCAAAAAAAATCGAATCTTATGTCCATTCCATAGGAAATTTAATTCTCTACAACTTTGTAGAAGAAATTTTTTTCAAATTCTAAAGGAAAAATGACCGAAATTCACATACGGATGATATTGTAGGCTATAATCAAATTTCAGTCAAAAATGGGGTCCACCAACAAATTTAACATATTTTTTGTAACAAAAATATTCCGGACCTAATTTGCTCTCTTCCTCCTCATTAATTCATATATCGTGCATTCATTGTAAAAATATCACCGTTATTATATTATTATATTATTACATCATACACTTATAATGTAATATTACAATAATATATATATATATATATATATATATATATATATATATATATTTGAATGAATTATTTTATCGAAGAAGATAAAATATCAACTCTTAATAATTGTCTCTTTAAAAATTTCTCCACTAAATAAATATTTTCTTATCATTTTTATCAATAATTAATTATTCACAAATAATATTACAAAATCACAATAATGACAACCAGGTCGTTCCCAGGAAAGAGGGGGCTTTCCGTTAAGGATTTCTCCTTACTGGCGTGCAATTAGGTGACCAAACCCCTTTTCTAGACAGAACTTCCTTAGACATTGCCAATAATGCTATCTAATAATATTATTCAAATAATATGAATTATTGATCTGATAATGGAAAATACTGTGCAGTGATAATTATTGAATCAATACTATAAAATATCAACGTAACAATTATTGAATCAATAAAATAAAATATTGAATAGTAATTTATCGTAATAATTATTGAGTATTGACTTCTTACGTAAGAATCGATAATTAGAATTATTCATGCATATCTTGTGCTTCTTGTGCAACACCGTAGACATCGTATTTTAACCACGTGTATTCCAACAGTTTTAACGGTAACTTCTGGCAGTTATTTATAAAAAAAACTCACACTTGCCGCTTTCTTCCATCAAACGGTTTTAAAGTTATGGGCCCACAAATGATCGCAAGTGGTTGCACGAATATTTCACACGACCAAACGAATATATTCAAACAACAATGAGTATTTTATAACCACTTGCTTATTTAAAATATTTGTACATTTTACCCATAACTAACCACATTAATCAAATCAACCCCTTACTATTTTAAAATAATAAATAGAAGAAATTTTATTTTATTCATAAAAATTGGGGTCTTACATCAGGTCTAAGAGGAATCTTGTGAAATTATTACTTTTCCTTGTGGGCACATCACTTTTCTTTAGGGAAATATTACTTTTCCTTGTGAAAATATTATTTTTTCTTAATGTTTAAGACTGAAATAAGCATTTACGTCTTAGATTCGATATTTATTTAGGTGAGTTTATTTCTTTCACTTTGTGAAATTTATTTTCTCTTTATGTGAGGCTTATTTAGTTTGTTGGTTTGTGATCTTCCTCTTCTAGTAATTGTCCGTGCCTGAAGGCACGGCGTAACGAAAAATTAGATTAAAATTCAAAAAATACTATATTACCTAATTGTTGTTGTTATTGTTATTATTATTATTATTATTATTATTATTATTATTATTATTATTATTATTATTATTATTATTATTATTATTATTATTACTACTATTATTATTATTACTATTACTATTATTATTATTATTATTATTATTATTATTATTATTATTATTATTATTATTATTATTATTATTATATAGATTATTATTATTATTATAATTATTATTATTATTATTTTTATTATTATTATTATTATTATTATTATTATTATTATTATTATTATTATTATTTGTTGTTGTTGTTGTTATTCTATTATTACTATTACTAATATTATAATAATAATTGTTATTACTATTATTATTGTTATTATAATTATTATTATTATTATTATTACTATAATTATTATTATTATTAGTAATAATAGTAATATTATTTGTTTGTGTGCGTGAAATAGAGAGAAGAGAGAGATTTGTTGTGTGAACATGAGAGAGAAGGGTGTAGGGGTGAATTTGATTTGGGCGGGAAAAAATATGAGCCTTTAGATTAAGTTGGAAGAATTAAGTTGGAATGAATATGAACTGTAAGACCCCAACTTTTATGAATAAAGATGATTTTTCTATAATTATCATTTTTGAATATTATGGAATAAATTTGTTATAATGTTATAGTTGTTGGTAGTATTTATAAATTCTGCAAAGTATGCAAGTTGTTATATTATATTCTATTGGTCGGAGAATATTCGTTTTAGCAGGGAATATTAAGATAATGGGTATAATCATTGGTGGACCCCACAATGTAATTATTGCCGGATTGAGAAAATGACAAAAATATATTTATGAAAATAACGGCGGAAGTTTTCACGATTATCTTGTTGAACTACTCGGTAGTAAGTAAAAGTAATGATGTCTGGCGTGGTTGCATAAGTAGTAACACACGGTATTGATTATTGATACTTACGTGAGAAGTCACTCAGTTATACTCAATTATTGATACAGTAATTGCTGCATCATATCTCTCATATTAGTGATTCGATTATTGTCACAGTATCATCTGCATAATATGTTATTTTATTAAATCAATAATTGAGACGATAAAGTTATTCATATTATTAAATTGCAATATTTACAATGTCTAGAAGTTCTGTCAAAGAGAGGTTTGGTCACCTAATTGCGCGCCAATAGGGAGAAATCCTTATTAGAAAGCCCCTTCTTTCTTGGGAACGACCTGGTTGATAAATATTGTGAGTTATAATATTAATGATGAATTTTATTAAAATTAAAGTTGTGCTTGGAGTTGAAGTTGGAGACGCGGACGTGATATTTGAGTCCGGAACGCTGAAATTAGTAAAAATAGACTATAAACACAAAATTTTGAATTTTACTATTTGGTCAAAAAGTCAACAGTTGACTTTTTCAGAAAAAGTCAAACTTCGAAATTTCAAAATTTATATTTTTGATAAAAATAGTTTCATTGTGTTGG
The DNA here is from genome assembly GCA_020205615.1 of Panax quinquefolius. NCBI lineage: Eukaryota > Viridiplantae > Streptophyta > Magnoliopsida > Apiales > Araliaceae > Panax > Panax quinquefolius. The sequence goes on from CM035156.1 coordinate 43,215,014, forward strand.
AATTATTTTTGTTAGTGAAAATCGATATTTATTTCGATAATAATTGATGTCTCAGAGGTTATATTGACCAAATCGGTATTTAACTTAGGATAAATGAGCAATTGATTGCTATTATTTCACATGATTATAACTATTTGTTCACATGTGTATACTATTGTTTCACATTCTTGTTACTATTAGGGGAGTTGGTGCAAGATTGATAATACTTGCATGACTAAGTTAAAAATGGAGGTATAGATGGAGAGTACTATATCTTTGTAATTCATATTTTCACATGTACAGAACTATTGATTCACATGATTTACTATTGAATCACATTATTTACTATTAGGGGAGGTGGTGCAAGTTTGATAATACTTGCATGACTAAATTAAAAATAAAGAAAAAGTTGGAGGTATTACTGTAATTTTTCGAGCTCCAAAACATGCAATTATTGAAACTATATTTTTCTATAAATAGAAGCTCATTCTTCCTTCATTTCTCACCAATTCACTAAAGCTATAGAGCAATTATTATAGAGAGAAATTGTAGAGAGAAAATCTATTGAAAAAGAGAAGCCTGCTACCTCATTACTCCTATATCCAGTTTCTTTTAAAGGTAAGGGGTATTATTTCTTTCTTTCGTCTTCATGAAGAGAACTTCATTATTCCATTCTTTATTATTATGTTGGAATAACTTTGGTTATCAATACCGCATACACGTGGTGAAATTCTTACATTATTCCATTCTTTATTATTCTATTGGAACATCACATGCGTGCTTTACGTTGGACTGGTTCCGTCTTTATTATTCTGTTGAAACATTACATACATGCTTTACGCTTTGGACTGGTTCCGTCTTTATTATTACTCGTTGGAATATCACATCTCACGTGTTTTACGTGGGACCGCTTAGTCTTTATTATTCTATTAGAACATCCAAATGCATATTTTACACGGGACTGGTTTCGTCTTTATTATTACATTGGAATATCACATGCATGCGTTTCTGTGGGACCGCTTAAAATCTTTATTATTACATTTTGAATATCCTATATCATGCGTTTTTGTGGGACCTAGTTCCATCTTTATTATTACATTGGAATAACACGCCTGTCTTGATCTGCCGCGTGCTTGGTAATTTCTTTTGTTATTCCATTCCTATTATACTCGGTTGGTTAAAGTTTTGACTTATACTCCATGAAATTAGTAGAATATCCTCGATATTTGCGCTTCATCCAAAGATCTTTTAATGGAAATATTCTTCCGAGCTTTCTTGAATTTTACTCTCAAAAAGTATCATGTTGACAATTTGGACGTTATTAGTTCTGGATAAATTAATTAAGTAAACTTGTTTTATTGAATTCTTATATCATTGTCATCATCCTCATGTTTATATTTTTTTTGAAAGTCATTTGTGGCCTGTAGTGCATAGATGGACTTGGTATGATTATGACCAGGGATTATTCGGTATAATCATGACCGTAATGTTATAAATAATGTGATAAAAGTCCTCATTGGCCTATAGTGCATTGATGGACAGTTGTTGGCATGATCATGACCATTGATGAATACACGAATATCCTTGGCCCGTAGTGCATGAATAATTGTGGTCGTGATACTAAAGAATATCCTTGGCCGTAGTGCAGGGTTGATTCGATGATGTGAATTATTTATTAAGCCGAGTCCCAGCGATAAAAGTGATGAAAAACCTTTTAAATCATAAAAGATAGTAGATTTTATTCTTTACTTGACTCTTTTAATGGATTGCTTGTTCCACTGCAGTTAAAGTTGATGTTTATTGTATTTTATCAGTTTAACATTGTTGAAGACTAATGATAATTTATTCTGCATTATCTTAGTCATAATATTTTTTACTGGGCTAGTTGAGCTCACCCTTTTGCTTTCATTGTTCTCTTCAGGAAATGAGAACGTAGCGGGGACTAGTCGAGAAACGGAGTGACGGTCCATAGGATAGCATTAGTAGTCCTCACTATTCTGTTAAATAGTGTGACAATAAATGTAATGAGGACTTATTCGAGAGTGGATATTGTCTAGAAGACAATATTTATATTAAAACTCACAGCTCTTTTGTTGTATATTAAAGATTGTATTTGTATTCTGTACCATGTATTTGGTGACTCAGGATAGGTGATGTATACCTATTTTGAGGACGTCACATGAACCGTCCTTGTGCTTTGTCAAATAAAAGATTTAAAATAGATAATAGTACTTAATTATAAATTAAATTATACTCTCCAAAAAAATAAAATAAGACTTCAAAAAAAAAATTCCCTAGTTAAATTGTTAGGGGTTTCAAACTTTCAATTGTCTACATATATTAAATTACACGTCAATATAGAATTCGGTGTAAAACTCATTTAATATTAATGTGAAAAGAATATTATGAAAGTATGATTCCATTGTTAAATTGTCAATTGGGGTTTCAAGCTTTCAACTGTCTACATATATACTGAACCACGTGTCACTAAATCATTGCCGATTCCAATTAAAATCCTATCCCTAGCCAGGACCAAACACATAACAAATGTTCCATAAATGGCCCCGACTCTTTTTTTTTTCTTCAAATAAGTCAAATGACAGAATGACTACAGTTTCAAATTAATGTCCCCACACAATTGTCCTTCTCCTTCATGGCCTATTATTTATAAAATGGCCTGCTTGGATTGAACATAAGATCACCAAAGCCTTCAATTTCGAACCCTCTCAAATCTCTCTCCCCCACCCCACTCCCCCCTCCCCCCCAAATCAAGAAAATGGGTCCTAAGATGGAAATCAAGAAACTTGATGACAAAAAAAGATGTCAAGTTATATTCTCAAAGAAGCGAGCTGCATTCAAGAAACAAGCAAAAGAATTCTCACTTTGGTGTGATGTTGATCTTGCATATGTTATGATTTCGCCCTGCGGTCGTGTTCACAATTTTTCTACCAAAACCAGGTTGGTTATTTTTCTATATCCTAAAATAGAATATTTTTTATTTCAATTTTTTTTTACCCTGGCCGGCTAGGTAATTGAACTATATATATATATATATATATATATATATATATATATATATAAGTAATGTGCTTAAATATATATTTACTAATTAATTAAGTTGCAACTTTGTATTTAATTGATTATTTTGTCAATGCAGTATTGAAAATGTGATGCATAGATATGTCAATCTGCCTGTTGATGAGAGATTGAGGTATGAAATTGTTTTCGATTATTAATATTCTTTTTGTTAAGACTTGATTTTATTTTATTTTATTTATTTATTTTCAGATATGAGCAGCTAACTATATATTTCTTTTTCTTCCCTTTTCTCTCGTTTTTATATGGGAATTGACTTGGGCCGATGATTATTTTTAACTTGCCATTAATGGCTAAACAGTCAGATAAGCAATGCTGAGGTACTTTCATTACTTTAATTGAAATGTAAAGGTTATGACTTAATGCTGAGACCAAGTGTGTATATATATATATATATATATATATATATATATATATATATATATATATATATATATATATATATGTATGTATGTATGTATGTATGCAGGAGATGAGGAAGAAGCTAGAGAAGTTGAGGCAGCGAGAACATAATGAGGGTGATGGCAACAAATTGGAGCATCTTGATAAACAGTTTGGTTACTTCTTATCTCCCCATATAATTATGAACTATTTTTTTATGTTATATTAATGTTTATTTTGTTCTAAATATTGATAAACAGTTTGGTTAATTTTTATCTCTCTGGATATAATTATGAATGACTTTTTTTTTATTAATTTTTCGTAATTGCAGACCCCATTGTAGTTTGTGTTTATGCTATATTAATGTTTATTTTGTTCTAAATATTGAAGTAATCACCATTATAAAGCCCGGGATTAGATGCAATTTAATAGTTGTGCTATTAGAATATATTAATAACTATATATACACATCTTCATGTTTGTAATCTTAATCCAAGCCTTTAGGATTTTATTATTGAGTCTGTCGAATTACGATTGTAATTTGTATTAATACATGACATTAAAATTGAGTAAAATTATAAGATTGATCAGTTGATGCATTATATACTAAATAAATAATTAAAATATTATCAAATATAATTATCCACGTAACTCACATCATAAGAATTGACATAAATATATATTATTTTCCTCTATTAAATAATAGATATGCTAATCTTATATTTAATCAATAATATACTTTCTAATTCAAGAAGCCCGACCTACTACATCCGTAAACATTATCTTGAATTATTGGCAGTACTAGGTAGAATATTCTAATTTTGTTTTATTTCACTTCCCTGTCATGAATATTTTGAACTTTAACTTGTTATATTTTGCGGCATTATAAACAATTCTGTAGAGTATTTAAACATTTCCTAGTTAATTTGTGAGAAAGTGGATATTAATTCATGCATAACATATTCTTTTATGAATTTTCAAATGAGAATTTAGATATAAATAATTTTATCATCTTATTATATTTTTTAATATGTACAAAAATCAATTATAACTTTTTTATCTAGGGATGGAAGGAGTAATAATAATTTTATTATAGTGTTATCTTGTTAATTTGTCTATATAAAATGTCAGAATATATTCACAATTTCCTTGAAATTACGTTAATAGAGCAAAAGAATCTTGTTTCACTAGTTTATATAGTATAACTAGTAATTACCCACCATGCCTGAAGGCACGACGTAACGAAAAAATAGATTAAAATTCAAAAAATATTATATTACCTAAATACTCTTTTTAACTTAAAATAACTTACAATCAAATATAACAATTATCATAATTTACCACACTACCACTATAATTAATTTTCTTTTAAAAATAGATATCAAGAAAAATCTAAACTTGTCTACAAAACTTATAATCATCAATAACAATTATCATAATTCACCACACCACCACAATAATTATTATTATTATTATTATTATTATTATTATTATTATTATTATTATTATTATTATTATTATTATTATTATTATTAGTATAATTATTATTGTTATTGTTATTATTATTATTATTATTATTATTATTCCTATTATTATTATAGTTATTATTATTAATATTATTATTATTATTATTAATTTATTACCATTATTATTATTATTACTATTATTATAATAATAATATTATTATTATTATTATTTTATTATTATTATTATTAATATTATTATTATTATTATTATTATTATTATTATTATTATTATTATTACTATTACTATTACTATTACTATTACTATTATTATTATTATTATTATTAAAATTATAATTATAATTATTATTACTATTACTATTACTATTACTATTACTATAATAATAATAATAATCATTATTATTATTATTAGTACTATAATAATTAATATTAATATTATTATAATTATTATTATTATTACTATTATTATTATTGTTTGTTTGTGTGTGAAGAAGAAAGGAGAGAGAAAGATTTTGTGTGTGAACATGAGAGAGAGAAGGGTGTAGGGGTGAATTTGATTTGGGCGGAAAGAAATATGAGCCTTAGATTCAAAATAAATTCCGTTTTATTATATAGATTATTAGTATTATTATTATTTGTTTGTGTGTGAAGAAGAGAGGAGAGAGAAAGATTTTGTGTGTGAACATGAGAGAGAGTAGGGTGTAGGGGTGAATTTGATTTGGGCGGAAAAAAATATAAGCTTTTAGATTAAGTTGGAAGAATTAAGTTAGAATGAATCTGAACCGTACTTGTGCTTTGTCAAATGAAAGATTCAAAATATATAGGTTCTGTTTTATTATATAGATTATTATTATTATTATTATTATTATTATTATTTGTTTGTGTGTAAAGAAAAGAGAAGAGAGAAAGATTTTGTATGTGAACATGAGAGAGAGTAGGGTGTAGGGGTGAATTTGATTTGGGCGGAAAGAAATATGAGCCTTTAATTAGATTAAGTTGGAAGAATTAAGTTAGAATGAATTTGAACCGTCCTTGTGCTTTGTCAAATGAAAGATTCAAAATAAGTTCTGTTTTATTATATAGATTATTATTATTATTATTATTATTATTATTATTATTATTATTATTATTATTTGTTTGTGTGAAGAAGAGAGGAGAGAGAAAGATTTTGTCTGTGAACATGAGAGAGAGTAAGGTGTAGGAGTGAATTTGATTTGGGCGGGAAGAAATATGAGCCTTTAGATTAAGTTGGAAGAATTAAGTTAGAATGAATCAGGCCGTCCTCAAGGCTTTGTCAAATGAAAGATTCAAAATAGGTTCTTTTTTATTATTATTATTATTATTATTATTATTATTATTATTATTATTTGTTTGTGTGTGAAAAAGAGAGGAGAGAGAAAGATTTTGTGTGTGAACATGAGAAAGAGTAGGGTGTAGGGGTGAATTTGATTTGGACGGGAAGAAATATAAGCTTTTAGATTAAGTTGGAAGAATTAAGTTAGAATGAATCTGAACCGTCCTTGTACTTTGTCAAATGAAATATTCAAAATAGGTTCTGTTTTATTATATAGATATTATTATTATTATTATTATTATTATTATTATTATTATTTGTTTGTGTGTGAAGAGAGGAGAGAGAAAGATTTTGTATGTGAACATGTGAGAGAGTAGGGTGTAGGGGTGAATTTGATTTGGGCGGGAAGAAATATGAGCCTTTAGATTAATTTGGAAGAATTAAGTTAGAATGAATTTGAACCATATGTTCTTGTGCTTTGTCATATGAAAAATTCAAAATAAGTTCTGTTTTATTATATAGATTATTATTATTATTATTATTATTATTATTATTTATTTGTGTGTGAAGAAGAGAGGAGAGAGAAAGATTTTGTGTGTGAACATGTGAGAGAGTAGGGTGTAGGGGTGAATTTGATTTGGGCGGGAAGAAATATGAGCCTTTAGATTAATTTGGAAGAATTAAGTTAGAATGAATCTGAACCGTCATTGTGCTTTGTCAGATGAAAAATTTAAAATATGTTCTGTTTTATTATATAAATAAAAGATAGTCATAATGGGATTATAACTTTCTAATCTGGATATATAGTGATAGCATGAATATTTTCGAATCTGTTTGATGATAGTTGAGAATTTGTCAAAAAAGTATATAAAACAATTGCAAAATCTACACCATGCTTTTTATTAGTAATTAATTTATGATCTCGTGCAAAGCACGAACTTTGTTTTGTTATAAATTATTGTATTATTTATATTTTTTATATTATATTATACTAATATATTAATGTTATTAATAATTGATTAATATTATGTACAATAATATTTAAATAAAGAAAATATTTCCTTCCAACATATCCTATTTAACTAATAATGTATAACTAATTATTGATTAAAAATTAAATAAATTTAAAAATCTATAATAATTCTTTTACTTATATAATATAAATGATAGTATTCCTCTTTAAAATGATTTGTTTGTTCCTATATTCTTATGTTCATCTATTTATGTAATAATAAAATCATAATTAAACTCAAATAATCATACTTATAACTCAAATAATTATACTCATATAATTTAATAATAAAAAATATTATATAATAAGATATTATTGTTATCAATAACTTGAATTTAAAAAACATTAACTAAATTAGAAAATGTATAAGAATAAGAGATAGTGACGAGTAAATAATTATGATAGTAAGAATGTAGATGAAAATATTTTGAAATTAAATAATTGATAAAAAATAGTTTATTTAGGTTTTAGGACCATTCCTAAGTTTAAGGGTTGAGAAGCTATTTTGTGCTATTTATTATTATTATTATTATTATTATTATTATTATTATTATTATTATTATTATTATTATTATTATATATTATTTATAGTTATGATTTATTCTAAATTCTAGTGTTGAAAGATCACTCCTAAACTTTAGGATTGACGAGGATTTTGTCTTATTTAATATATATAAATATAGATATAGATATTTGGTTTCAATATGTTGAAAAATAGGTTGTGGTGAAATATTTATATGTTTATTGTATATATAGATTAATAAGACGTCCAAATAATCTTAGCTTATTTAACTTTCAAATATTAAAAAATAATAAATAAATAAATAGCTAATGGTTAATTTTTTTTCCCCGATACATATATATTGAACATATATATACTTCTTGCATTTACCCTTATTTTCAATCTGCTGTTTACGGGTACTACCGAGTCTCGAAAGTGCTGCTTGCTTGCTTCCTTCTTTCTCAAATTAGTAAGAGTTTAATTTCTGATTTCAAGATGTTATTTCAATTTAAAATCATTGTAGCAAATCTTAGAATAATTTTGTATAAATTAAATGTGAATAAATAATTATGTACAAAAAGTATAACTCATGTAATAAATAGTAATAAAATAATGTCAAGATTCAAAAAAATAGGACCCACGTACTAATTTATTTATTTTGTTTTGTTTACTATTTGTACATTGTACTAGGTGTGTAAATGAACCGATCTAAGTATTGTGTTGCTCATGGTCCATAAAATTTATCGAGTCTGAAATAAAGCTTAATTGAGACTCGTTTAACTTTCAGACTCGTTTAGCTATTGAGTCGAAAATGATCTCAAATCGAGTCCGAGCAGTTTGAACTTTTTGAAATCCGAGTTTAATAGAAAATTATAATTTGAAAAGACTCGAGTAATTTATGGAACTTTAAATTTATTTATATTTGAATCGTTTATATTTTGAGTCGAGCGAGTATGAATCAAGCTCTGTTTGGTTCATTTTTACCGTCTTAATTGTATGTGCACACAAAAGTGGATGATATATATATATATATATATATATATATATATATATATATATATCATGTATATATTTGTTAATTTCCCTATAGATATTGCAAAATTGTGTACTAATTAATTCATTTGCTTATGGCTCATTGCGCAACTAATTCTTCCACTTCAACCTGGTGGAATCAACCAAAATCCAGAATTGAAGTAAGTAAAAATCTTTACATAAACTGTTTGTTTTACCCTTGTGTTATTAGTATATATCATATCATCAGTATATATATATATATATATATATATATATATATATATATATATATATGAATTGTAAAACCTAGAGAGCAACATAATCTCTTGCTGAAAGTTTGTGAGTTTAATTTGATTATTTGTGCATGTCTAACTGTGTTTTCACTGTAGAATCTTGAACAAGAAATGCAGAAGAGACAAAAAGAATTTAAATGTTTGGAAGATGATTTAAGGTAAAATATAACATGTACCTAATCACTTCATAACAATAATATGTTATTAATTTTTCATTTTAACCATTTGGTAAAAATTAAATTTTATTTCTTCTTTAGGAATTATGAGCCATATCTGGAAAAGGATCGCTTTCTTCATCAATTCTCGTGGAGTGAGAGAAGGCTAAAACAATCATGGGAAAGGGTCACCACTAGAAAAGTTGGTTCTGCAACCACCATCTCTCCCCCTCTCCCTCTCACCCCCACCCTTATTTTATTTTATTTTTCTTTCTGGATTTTGGCATTTAATTTATCTCTTTTTTTGGACAGACAGCTTTCCTTGCCAGCCGTTTCTTTTCTTCTACTTCTTCATCAGATGATCAGCCAATTTCACAGGTTTCTCTCTTTTTTTTAACTATTATTATTATTTAAATCATGTGTATGTGAACCATAATAATTAGAACATTCGACTGATACTACAGATGCACGTCGCTAATGTGAATAGCGTAAATTTAAGCATAAGCTTGTGTAAAAACTCTTTGAAGTTGACCATATTTGATGTAAATTTATATGTGTGTAAATTTTTATTATATTGGTTATAGAAAATATTGTATTAAATAATGTAATAAAAAAGTATAAAACTTATGATTAATGCAACATTTTCTAAAACCAAAGAACTTAACAATGCAATATTTTTTTAATATTACGGTGAAATCGGTGTCAATTTCATATTTTTTTGCTTATTATGAGATCAGTTTTGAACCAATTTAAGCATTAATTACTCTATTTTATTTCTTAGATATTGATGTCTGGCTGTTCATCTGTGCAGGTTAGAACCAACCGCCGCTCAATCCCAAAGATACGAACCTCTCAAGTAGCGCCACCTCAACAATGCCTAACCGGAATGATAGATCTAATTACAGAGACGGGGACTGAACGGGGGATGCCGGTTTCACACAACAACATAGGGAAGGAACTTGTGATCAGCAATTTAGCACCAAACCCTTCTAATCATAACCAGCCGCTTGTTATGCAGCTTGATCCTTGGATCAGCCCATACAGGTTAATTGCTTTATCAACTTATATATATATTTAATTATCACTACTAATGAATATTCCTTTTAACTTTATTTGTTCTAGGTTGAAAGTACAGTCTATTAAAAAAAAAATTGATCTTCAAATTATCCATCTTAATTATTATATTATTATTTTTTTTTGTTTTATTTAATCTCCTAATTTTTTCCTAAAATAATAAAATAGAGGAAAGAAAGGAAAAGAAAAGGGGACATATTTATGAAGAAGTTAAATTTAGAGGGGCAAAAAAAAATTTAAACTATTACTACTATAAAAAAAACTAAACATACGGTGTATAATGTATTCAAAAACTCTCGCTCTCTAACTCGTTAATTAAGTTTCAACTCTTCATTTCAATCTTTAGCCAAAAAATTCCGCTCCTAGATCCGCCCCTGGTTATGATACTCGTGTGTTATTGTGATTTTGCTTGATGTCAGCATGTAGGGGAGGAATCATATGAATGAATTAAGCAATATGTTGACATGCAAAGGTTTTTGTTAAGAAGTGTTGATCTTGTTTTACGCAATTGGGATATGTTTAAGGTTTTGTTTTTATTGTATATAATACAACTATGTTGTGGCCCTTTCCAAATTTTTAGATTTCTCACAATTGTACTACATTGGTTATTAATAAAATTTATATTTTTGATTATAAAAAAAATAAAAGGAAGGCAAAGTAATGCATGATTATGATTAACTGCTATATACATGCATGCAGTTCCAGGGTTCGCAAGAGTATATTTAATGAGCTAATTGGTAAAGGAAAAGAAAAGCATATTGCTTATGAAGCACCACCTTCAGCAGCAGCTAGGACATCCAAATTTCCTATTCAATGTTTCCCAGCTACGCCATCCCACCAAAATTCAGCGGAGGATGCTCTACAAGCCCTATTTCCACAACCTCATATCCCATTGCAGGTACTGTATCATAACTAGTACGGGTTGTGTTATAAAATTATTGTATTATTTATATTTTTTAAATTATTTTATTTTAATATATTAATTATAACAATAATAGATTAATATTATGAAAGATAATTTTTATTCAAAAAAAATTTCTTACTAAAATATATTATTTAACTAATAATATATAATTAATTATTGATAAAAAAATTAAATACACTTAAAAATCTATAATAATAATTAAAGTCTATTTATATAACATAAATGATATTATTCAACTTTAATTTAATAATCCATGCAACTTCAACATCTCTCGGTCAATGCAATTTTTTTAAAAAGAATAGTCTATTTCTCTGTATGTTATATAAAAATAAAATAATGGAGTTTTTGTACAATAAACTCCTCCGGGTGAAAACTAGTGGTAGGTGGTCTTGCAAAAATTGGAAGTGAATATTCGATAAAAACGATTGTTTAATTATACTATTAATTTTATTCATATATTCATCTATATATTTACGGAATAGTAAAATCTTATTAAATTCAAATAGTTATACTTAAGTAATTCAATACTAAAAATGTTATATTATCAAGAATTTGAATTTTAAAGAATACTAACTAAATTAATTAATATATGAGAATAAGAGATGATGATAAGTAGATAATTATATGATAGTAAAAATGTGATGAAAAAATTTGCAATAAAAAAAAGATGAAAAATAGTTACTTTTCTAAATTTTTGGTTTCTATTCTAGATTTTAGGGTTGGAGTAACATTCCTAGATTTGGGGTTAGTAGTAAAACTTTATTAAAAGTCAAACCGTAATACTTATGTGATTTAAAAATAAAAATATTATATAACTAAATATTATTACTTTCAATAATAATAATTTAAGTTTGTATATGTTATAATAATAATTTAAGTTTGTATATGTTTTATAAATTATTATTATTTTCAACAAACGTTGCACTATAATTAAGTTGATCCTTTAAATTTCTCTAATCTCTCTCTCTCTCTCTCTCTCTCTCTCACACACACACACACACACACACATATATATATATATATATATATATATATATATATATATATATATATATATATATATACACACACACACACGACTCATTGTCTAAGAATAATCACCAGTAATTCAATCATTAATTCTATGAAGAAATCAGCATATAAATGTGGTTTACTTTTCAATGAAAAATTAATTTCACAAGGGCATGAATAGTGACAATTACGGCAGACCATTTGATGTTGCTGAGCCACAGTTACCATCTACACTATGGAAACAGGGGGTACAATTATCTCAATTAGTATGATTTTACACTTCAAATATAAATAAGAAATATAAATAGAATTATCTTAATTAGAATGATTTAAGTATTTTTTAAATACAAAATTGATACAAACATGTGTTTAATTTTAGCTAATACTAAACTATATATCAAAATTGATACAAACATGTGTTTAATTCTTCTGTAATTAGTTTGTTTGATTATTCTTAATTTCATGCATAAATAAACAAATTCTGAAATTTAACCCCCCTCCACAGGGACAGAAAACTCCTATTGGAGATCGTGGCGCAGGTTTATCAAGCATGGAATACCAGCAGCTAGGATATTCGACAAGAACTCGAGGAGCTCCAGTTTCATCATCTAATAATACTATCCAGATGAAGGTAAGTACGTACTAATATATTTGGTAACACTAATTCCGATCCCTATAATTCAACCATTTTAATTTCTATCTATTTTGGCTTAAACATCTCAAAATTTTATGCAGCAATTTTGGAAGGCTAACCAATCACAGTCAATTACTTTCCACAATCAGCCACTGGTGGCAAGTCAGAGCTCACTTATGGTATGTTATTGCACCAAATTAGAATCTAATTAATTTGAATATGATATATGGTTAAGTTCTTAAACAAAATCAGAATCCAATATGATGGACCGTAAGGTATTATTTGATTGCATCTTAATGCATCTTAACAGTCCACTTCTTAATATATTTTAACAATTCACATATTTGTATTAAGAGGTCATCTGAATAGTTAAGATAAAAATATGAGTCTAAACTATCCAGAGGACCAGTTAATACAAATATATGGACTCTTAAGATACTTTAAGAGCTGGACTGTTAAGATGCATTAAGATGTAATCAAACACAACTAACACTATTAAATACATAATCAAAGTCCAAATGGGTCAGGCTGCGAGTAAATACTCATTTCGGATGATATAAGTATATTTTTTACACAAAGTATAAGATAGAGGGAAGGAAGTAATTTTTTTCCTTCATATTTATCCTTAGTGACCCACAATATTACATAAAGTGATGTGTCGTTTTATTCATTTAATTACACGGCTAAATGACATACTTAACCCTTACTTTTTGTACCTTAAACCATTCTTTTGAGGACAAAGAAAATTATAACTTAAGTCATTCTTTTTTAGTAGGGAGAGAGTACTAGTTAATACCCTTATGTTGATGTTAAAAGATTTGGCTTGAACCAGGTTTTAATTAGTTACCATGTGAAATTAAAGACACATTGTAGCTGTTAAGGTAACATGTGATCAGTTTATTAGCCTCACATCAGTCGGAAAAGGTTGGATCCAAGACTTATAAGCTAAAATTCATATGTTAAGCTGGGTTCAACATGGTCTTCTTTTGGTAGTTTGTTTAATAATAATATTCTTTCATGCATATATATATATACACGATTTCTGAAATTTAACCCTCCATGCACCATATATAGGGACAGAAAACACCTATTGGAATTCAAGGGGTAGGTTTATCAAACATGGGCCAGCTAAGAAATTCAGCAGGAACAGAAAAAATCTGAATCATGCATGCATGATGGTACACTACTAAACATAAATTAAATCCGCGTACCAAAGGTTTAGGCACATAAATCTGAAGAGAGGATCGGAGGTTGAATCTCAGATTCATTAGTTGAAGCTAGCTTAGGGGTACGTAATTAAAATGGGATCAAGTACTATTATATACTGTTTTTTTTTTTTCCACTTTTCTTTCTTACATATGGTTTATGAATCTTATATACCCCTCTTCATCACAGGGAATAAATGCATGATCAGGTACCACATATATAGATTAGGCCATTTTCAATGATATATGAACTACGTACGATCTCTAACTTAATTAAATTTATTCCCTAGCTCATCTCTCTCCAAAAGTGAGAAATTTATTTGCCTTATTGTTGACTCTTTTCCATAGGAAAAAAAGTTGTCCCTTTTTTTCTAGATTTCTTTTCTAGCTACTAACAATATCTAGTCTGAAATTCACATAATTAATAATCTAATACGTACAGGCTGATCAATTTGGTCAGATTGCACCTCTTGGGGTTCAACAACGTCCACCACTGAACAATAATATGGCAATAATTACCGACTCTCAGAAATGAATCATTTTTCTATTTCTAGATTTTCCTTTAATAGTGTGTGTGTATTGTGGGAAGCAACGTTAACCGCTCTAACGTCAATTGACCTCACTGATTTTTTATTTTTTTTTATAATATATGATAAATTTAGAAAAAAAAAATTAAGTTTAGTGAATAAATTGATTTCACTTAAATTTTATAAATTTCTTAATATACCTAATCAAATTGAATTTTTTATAACTTTCTCAATTCCATATTACTTCTACTCGATGTATGCATCTTACTCTAATATTTTTAAAATAAATAATAATCTAATTTATACATAAAAAATTTAAATATTTATTAACAAATTTGTGATTAGAAAGAGGTATTCGGAGTTTAGCAACTTTAACCACAGACATTTGACCGTAATATGGTATCCACGAATTGATTTTTGTACTTCTAGTTTTCCCTTATAATAGTCTATACAAACAAAAGTATTTATGAATTATAAATCAAAAAATAAATTAAACTTCTTTGTATTTTCGGAATAATTGGCTTCAGTTCATGCATTTTGTACATTAAAATTTGGCGGTATATATTTTGCTTTTTCATCTATCTAGTTAAGGATGCCTCTTCATTTGGGGTTGATGACGTCTCACTTTTATCACCTCCAGCACTTGGCCTACAGGGGGTAATATCAGAATTATTAACAGTGAATTTACATTTGAAAATATAATTAAAAAAATTCATCTTTAATTAGTTCGCTACGAAAATGAACACCCATTTTTCTATTTCAATATTTCTATTTAATTAATAACCTATACAGATCAACGCATTACTTAAAAAGTTATTGCTTCTTTAAATTGCAGCATGGTGGAATGATACATATGAATGAATTTAACTGTAACCAAGAGCAGCTGAATTCATTTTCTGGTGGTAATAACAACTTATTTAACAGTTTAGAAGCTCACCCACTTTCAAATCTTGATCATAGGTAATATATATCTTTAAGCTTCACTCCATGAGTTTTTATATATATATATATATATATATATATATATATATATATATATATATATATATTTGTCTTATATTATATGGGTGTTATCTGAATAGGATTCTTTTTCAGGACTGAACAAAATCAGATGCAGCCACCTCCTCTTGGATTTGTCTTTAACAATCCACCAGCCCCGTTAAAAATTGATCCACCACCACCAGCTTATCAGAACTCGTCCGTAGGCCCTGTCAGTGAAGTAAGTTGAGAGTTGCTCCCTTCGTTTCACATAAATAGAAGTCTTATTTTAAAAATTATACAAATGGGCTCTTTTTAAAAAATTAAGAACTTTTGACATGTACGTAGTACTTATGTTATACTGCCTTCCTTAATTTAAGTCGTTTTAGAGTTATGCACAAGTATTAAGGTAATAATTGCATAACATTATCTATAATATTAATTGTCTATACTACCCTTGTATTAGATGAAGAGATTGTTATTTATTAGACAAAAAATAATAAGATAATCAAAGTTATATTTAATACTTGGGGTAATATTGAAAACTAAACAATTAATGCTTATTTGAAATTCTCAAACAACTTAAATTTAGGAACAAAAATATTTCTTTAAAACACATTATATTAAGAAATGGAGGTAGTATATGTTATACTTGCAACTTTTTCACTTTTCTTTAAAATATCTTTGTCCAACTCTTTACACTCGAAAACGGAACGAATATGAGAAAGCAAATAAATTAATATTTATGCTTTAAATTTCAGGGTTAGGGGCCCCTAATTCCTCCGGTGTGTAACACATTGACAAACTTTAAAAATATTGTATCCAACCGGAATACCCCACCGGATTCCGTGTAGCCTAATAGATTACCTAACTTACACGGCAAAGCCCTAATCTATTTCTCTCTCTCTCTCTCTCTCTCTATATATATATATATATATATATATATTTCTCTGTCAGGTTAATGGTTTAGTTGCGAACCCATCTTGGACGGAAGGAATGCAAGATGCAGAGTTATGGGAATGGGAAGAGTTGCTCGCACAAGTTGGACAACCGAGCGGCCATTTTCCCTAGATCAGCATATACCTCATTTTGTGACGATGGCACAAAAAGTTAATTTCTTGGCAAAAAAAATACTACTTTATTGAATCACATATTATCTCAAAAATCTAATTCGGATGCTTAATGCTTAAATACGTTTTATTCACATGTATGAAATTAAATGATGGATGCTGCTATATTAATTAATTTTATTTTTTTTCCTGTTTATCGTCCGGAAGGGGCACACTGATAAAATTTTACATAGTTAGTAGGCATCTAAGACGTACAATTTGATGATTATATAATCTCGTGATTTCTCAGATACCCGATTTTCTGGTAGTGTCACGATCTTGTGGTGGGCATGTCTGGATTTTTCAAGGGAGGATTTGAGTTATAGATGATGGAAATAGGCCTAACTAGTGGTCTGTTTGGTATTTGTAGTATATATATATATATATATATATATATATATATATAGGAAATAATCCATGGAAAACGTTAGTTCTGTGCACTGTTTCAACTGACTGTTATCCGGCCGTCCAAAATTAGAGTGAATGGCTGAGATGAGAGCCCAGTCGTTAGAGTAGCCGCCAACATAAAAAAATTTGACTTAATTACTGATTATCCTTATACATACTATTTATTAATCAGTAAAAAAAATAATAAAAATTATAAGGATAATCAGTAATTATCTTTATACTTATCCTTATACTTATTAACAAAATAAGTATGTATAAGAATGTGGGCCCAAGTGTAAAATTAGGGTTCACATGACCTAATTGAATTAAATGCGCAATTAGGGTTCCACGGCCTCATTAAATGTGCAAATTAGGGTTCGCATAACCTAATAAAATGAAGACAGAAAAGTCAGAAATAAATGTGCTAGACCCGGGAGAAGCCTCCACGTGTCCCGAGGCAGAAGACTCGTGGAGGCGGCTCGATTTGGAAATTGATTGAGGGATTGGATTGGTGGCTAGAAGGACAGGGCAATATGGGCATTATTCTAATGACTAAAGGGCATTTCTGGAATTTCCCTGAAAGCATGTGCCTTGCACATGACTACTTTCTAGAAAACCCTATAAATACCCCTTCCATTCCATTAGAAAGGGGACGGCTCTTGATACTCAAGACTTGGACTCTTAGAAGATCAAAGGGACCCTTTTGGTGACTTAAAGGCTTGGAGATTCCACCTAAAAGCACTAAAGGGGTTTGGACATACTCTCAACTCGAAGGACTCAAGAAGGCTCTTGGAATCCCTGCTACCCTAACACGGTTCCCGAATTCTAGGGGTTCTGCCACGCGTCGTTGGAGTAATCGCCCACCTGTCGTTCTCCCCTCTTCAATCAACCAATCAATTCCGTGCTCTTTGTGGATTTCTCTCCTCCTCAGCCAACACGAAATCCTAACCCTAGCAAGGTACGATTTCCTTGCCCACATTTATTTTGGCGACTCACTTTGGGGAGGTGTAGAATTCGTGAAGGTATGCCCACAACTCGAAGTGGGAGAACTACGGGAAGAGTCGCTTCACCAACAAATAGCATTACCTCACCGGAGCCAGTTCCAAGGCAAGTAACTCAAGCATTCCAAGTATGAAAACTGGATTTTGACCAACCACTTATGAAGACGCTTGAAGGGGAGTTCGACATCACCACATATGGTCAATCAACAACAAAGCAATGTCACGGGAAAAGGCGAGGATGCAGTGGACCGTATTTAATGTCAGACAACTGGAGATGCTCAAGGCATTGAAGGAAGCACGAGAAGGACAAGAGATGATTATGGCCATGATGTTGGAAATGCAGAGGAAACAAGAGGAGATGGGGAACTTCCGCCATCAGTTGATGCAGATCCCTACCTTCAAGGCGATGTTCCCAGGCAGTTCACAGGGAGAACAAGCAGGAGTGGAGGACAACAACAATGGCAGCAACAACAAAGAGAACCAGGTTGTACCTCCATCGACGAAAAGTCAATTGATTCCAATAATCAACTTGGAGGCCCAGAATAGTGGTGACGTGCCCCAGCCTAGGTTGGAAGCAAGCCAACCTCAGACAAACATCAACCCAATTGCTCTCCCATCAATTTCACAGGTGCAAATGCATGTCAACCATTCCAGGCAATGTCCAGCGAGCGAGCCAACAATTTCCACCAGTGCTAGCTGTGCATGATGCAAGTGTACATCAACCAATCTCTCTACCATACACATCGCCGATGCAACAGTATATCACAACACCCCAGAGAGTTCACGCTACAAACCAGTACGTGACGAAGGATGATATGATCGACGTGATCAATCAACTGCGCAGATAGACATCCTGACCCTCAGAGTTGGACTTTACTCCTCCTTACCCGGCACACATTCGGAGGCAACCTTACCCAACGGGGTATATTGAGCATCCCCCACAGTTTCCAAAATACAGTGGGGAGAAAGGAAATGCTAGGGAACATATTGCCAGGTTTGTAGAGTCAATGTCTCCGTGGCTCGGATATGATGAAGTGAACAACTTCATACATACCACCGATGCATCAACCAATCTCTCTACCATACACACCGCTGATGTAGCAGTATATCACAACACCCCAGAGAGTTCATGCTACAAGCCAGTACGTGACGAAGGATGATATGATCGATGTGATCAATCAACTGCGCAGACAGACATCCCGACCCTCGGAGTTGGACTTTACTCCTCCTTACCCGGCACACATTCGGAGGCAACCTTACCCAACGGGGTATTTGAGCATCCCCACAGTTTCCAAAATACAACGGGGAGAAAAGAAATGCTAGGGAACATATTGCCAGGTTTGTAGAGTCAATGTCTCCGTGGCTCGGATATGATGAAGTGAACAACCACAACTTATTGATGCGGAATTCAACAAGACTTTGTGGATAGTGCCTTTAATTGCACTACTGATTTGGAGAAGGGTCGATCCATGATTGGGATGACCTAAAATTATAATTTTCAAGAAATTTTTTCACGCGCGTAAACAGTAACCATTGTGGAGCTCATGCGGTTCAAGCGAAACCGAATGAGGAGTTCGAGATTATGTTGTGAGTTCAGGCCCGAGTACGAAGTGTGTAGAGCCGATTGAAGAAAAGAACTTAGTCAGCATTTGCAACAATGGTGCCTTAGTTGCTTTCAAGCCCCACCTCATTACCAAGGCTTGTGATTCCTTCGCGACCCTCTCATCTTTTGCACAAGACTTGGGAGGAATCATGACATTGCCCACTAACCATGCGACGGTTACATGGAAGGGCAAGAAGACAGCATCTGTGGCTTTGGCTGACTCTCAATCAAAACCACAAAGGGGCAAGAGGGAGAAACATGAGAAGACTTTTAATCGAAGCAGAGGAAAGCCTGGAGACAAATATGCAAGAAAGCCAGTCTCGGAGGCTATCACATGTAGTGAGAAAGCATTCAGGAGTCTGTATGAACAATGGGTTGAACATGGGGTGGTGAAACCCCCAAGGCCTAGATTTGCAGTGACGGAAGAAATGAAGAGAAGACCAAACTTCTGTGTATTCCACCAATACGCGGGACACTCAACTATGGATTGTTATAGCCTGCGGAGGATATTCCACGAGAAGCTGGCAAATGGGGAGATTGAACTTGGAAAGGAAAGTAGCGTTTATGACAAGTCGTTGCCAAACCATAAGGGGAAGGAAACGTGCAACATTGTTATTCACAGCACAAGCCCAGAAGTGGAGATGATGATGGAAGAAAAAGAGGAGTGTGATCCAGGCCTGCAGGTGATGGCATTGATCAGATAGCATTGGCCAAGGAAGCAATGATTGAGGCAACCAGGGCAATTATCAAGGCTGCCGAGACGCAGGAAACTTGCATGGCCATAAGTAAAGGATTTGTGAAGACGATGGAGGAAGAAAAAAATAAGATATCTTTCTCTAAAGCTGATAGAGAGATAAGATACCCATGAGAATGTGCCATATGTGTGATGAAGAATCAATGACATCGAGGTGTGGAGGGAGTTCATTAACAATGGAGCGTCTGTAAATATTATGCCCTACACCGTGTTTAAACGGTTAGGCCTACCAGAGAAGAAGATTGTGAAGGAACAAACAAACATTACAGGATTCTCCAACCAAAGCACAAGAACCTTGGGCCACATCAAGGTGGACATATAAGTTGGGAAGATTCGAGGACCTGTAATGTTCCATCTTGCCGAGGTGGATGCATCATATCATGTCTTGCTAGGAAGGGCTTGGCAAAATGACTATGGGGTGGTACCCTCGGTATTTCATCAATGCTTGAAGGCTATCTGGAAAGGGAGAGAAGTGAAGGTACCAGCAACTCAAAATCCCTTTAGACCAGATGAGGCACACATCACTGAAGCAACTTTCTTTGATGATGTTGCTGAAGAGGGAGAGAACCAGATTGCAAGACCTGATTCCCTAAGACTAGCAAGCTGGGAGGAAGTGCAGGAAGATAGGTTCGTGCCTGCAAAAAAAGAGAAGAAGAAAACCTCAGAACACGGAGAATGTTCCAAAAATAAGAAGCCAGTGGTATTAGACCTAGAGAAAGAAGGAATAGAAGAAAAGGAAAGGCCAGCAGACCCTGAAGATGCCAAATATATAATAAATGCCAAACGGATGGCGCAATCTGAAGATGGCCAGAAGACAAAATGGGAGAGGGTTGTTAAACTCGACGGAAAGGTGGTGTTTCGATTGTGACGGTGCAAGGGGGAAGAGCCCAAGGAAACATGTAAACCCAATGGCTCAAGATGTATCCCCCACTCCAGCAATAATGAAGAAGGAGGAGTTGTACAACAGAAGGTAGAACCAGCTCCAGAATGCTTCGAGGATAGACCAAAACCTCAACAAAATGAATTAGAGGAAGTTGATTTGGCAACAGAGGGAGGAACGCCAAGACCAACTTATGTCAACAAGGAGTTGGATGCTAACCAGAAAGAGGAGCTTGTACAATTATTGCGAGAGTATAAGGATGTCTTTGCCTGGAATTACGACGAGATGCCCGAAAATGACAAGGATCTTATGGAACACAATCTAAACATAAGCCCGGGAATGAAGCCAGTGAAGCAAGCACCTCGCAACTATGCACCCGAAGTTGAAACTCAAATAAAGGAAGAGATCAAGAAGTTGCTGGAAGTAGGGTTCATCAATCCAATTCAACATCCAACATGGCTATCCAACATTGTACCGGTAAAGAAATCAAATGGACAGCTACGAATATGTGTGGATTTCAGAGACTTGAACAAGGCATGCCCAAAGGACATGTACCCGTTACCCAACATAGACACTTTGGTAGATGCAACAGCTAATCATGAAATGATGTCATTCATGGATGGGTTTGTAGGTTACAATCAGATAAAGATGTCCGTAAAAGATGCAGAGTTAATAGCCTTTCGTACCCCATTTGGGAACTTCTACTATGTAGTTATTCCATTCGGGTTGAAGAATGCGGGGGCAACTTATCAAAGGGCAATGCACGCCATATTTCATGACATGATTCATGATATAGTGGAGGACTACGTGGACGACTTAGTAGTGAAATCCAAGAAGGCGATAACTCATGTGGAGGACCTGAGAAAAGTGTTTGAGCGGTGCCGAAGGTATAAATTGAGGATGAATCCAAAGAAGTGCGCCTTTGGGATGACGGCTGGAAAATTCTTGGGCTTTTTGGTGCACAACAGAGGCTTAGAGGTAGACCCAAGAAAGGCGAAAGCAATCACAGAGATGCCCCCCACCAAAAACACAGAAACAGTTGAAGAGCTTCCTAGGGAAAGTTTCATACATGAGGAGATTCATGCCAGCATTAGCCAAAGTCACAGAACCTTTTGGCAAATTGCTAAAAGAAAAGGCACAATGGGACTGGGGGCAAGACCAACAACAGGCCTTTGAGAAGGTGAAAAGAATTTTGGCTTCAGCACAAACGATGGTGGTGCCGCAAAGAGGAATGTCATTGCAGTTGTACATTACATCTACCAAGAAGTCTATGGGTGGATTGATCACGCAGGAGGTGGATGGAGAAGAAAAACCTGTGTATTACATTAGCCGGATAATCAGAGGACCGAAAACCAGGTATTCACAGGTGGAGAGGCATTGCCTAGCATTGGTGTTTATTGCGCAGAAAATGCGGAATTATTTATTAGCACGACGTTCTAACCAACTGAGCTAATAAGCCAGCACAGAAAAGAAATCGTACCTTGCTAGGGTTAGGGTTTCGTGTTGGCTGAGGAGGAGAGAAATCCACGAAGAGTACGGAATTGATTGGTTGATTGAAGAGGGGAGAACGACAGGTGGGCGATAATTCCAACGACGCGTGGCAGAACTCCTAGAATCCGGGAACCGTGTTAAGGTAGCAGGGATTCCAAGAGCCTTCTTGAGTCCTTCGAGTTGAGAGTATGTCCAAACCCCTTTAGTGCTTTTAGGTAGAATCTCCAAGCCTTTAAGTCACCAAAAGGGTCCCTTTGATCTTCTAAGAGTCCAAGTCTTGAGTATCAAGAGCCGTCCCCTTTTCAATGGAATGGAAGGGGTATTTATAGGGTTTTCTAGAAAGTAGTCATGTGCAAGGCACATGCTTTCAGGAAAATTTCAGAAATACCCTTTAGTCATTAGAATAATGCCCATGTTGCCTGCTCGCCCTTCAGCCACCAATCCAATCCTCAATCAATTCTCAACTCGAGTAGCCTCCACGAGTCTTCTGCCTCGGGACACGTGGAGGCTTCTCCTGGGTCTAGCACATTTATTTCTGACTTTTTTGTCTTCATTCCATTAGGTTATGCGAACCCTAATTTGCACATTTAATGAGGCCGTGGACCCTAATTGCGCATTTAATTCAATTAGGTCATGTGAACCCTAATTTTACACTTGGACCCACATTTGCCCCCTGCGCGAGAGTCGCATTTCCAAATAGATGATCGTGCAAGAAAACTGCAAGCCTTTGAACGATTTTACGGGACTTCACTTTACAGATCTTGAAGACAATGGTCCTAGAAGAGGGAACCCCTAGGAAGCCAAACCGTTAGAGTTAAACTCTAGGAAGGCAAGACCTAGCAAGGCTCTTCCTTGGACATATTGAAAACTCTTCTGAAATCTTTCTGTATCTTGCCCAATCTTCGTTTCCTTGAAACAGAATCAAGATAAACTAAATTATATATTAACAAATAAAATCTTATTTTATTTTTGAAAATCAAATCCTTTCAAAAATTTTGGAAATAAAATCAAAACATTCCTATTACAAAAATAATAATAATAATTTATTTTTATATCATTATATCATTCCCTGCTATTACGATTAGGATTTTATCGTTCATTGCTACATAAGAATGCATGCTTGAACTTTCTGTGAATGTTAGTATTATTATTTTAATAATTAATATATAATACTCTCCCAGCCCGTCACGTGGACAGCCAAAGATTATACAGTATATTGTTCTGAAATAATTAGATGGGAGTTCACATGTAGATTTTAATCGCTGATTTCTTGTTTGTCATATCTCTTAGTCTCAGACAATACTAGCAGTAGCCAGTAGTACATGAAATTAATTAATTAATTAAAATAAAATAAATAAATAAAAGGGGGAAGGAAAGGATGATTGAAATTGAATTTGTAAAGGGTATACTCTCTCTGTCCGTAAATATATGTAGTTTTTTTTTGTTTGAATGTTGGCCGAACCCTATACAAAATGGGGTAACCATTTTATTTTTTTTGAATGTTGGCCGAACCCTATAAAGAGGTGCCGAACCTTATGTATTTTTTTTTTTGAAAATAAAAAAAAAAATCTTATTTTATTATTTTTCGAAAAAAATAAAATAAAATCTTTTTTTTTTTAAATAAATAAAATATTTATTTATCTTATTTTTGGGAGGTAAGGATTTGATATCCACGACCACGTCTTGCATCCCAAATTGCAGTAGGAAATGCTACAGGTCAGATCTTGTACCAAAATGCAAGCCAAATCTTTAAGTAAATGTTACAGGTCCTTGTACCATTTTGGGAGGTAAGGAAGTAAATGCTAGCCACGTCTTGTACCAAAATGCTACAGGTCTAAAAGACCTGTCCCTCGTTAGCCAATAGCAAGACTTGTCCTTCATTAGCCAATAAAATGCTACAGGTGCTACAGCTCATAGATTTTTCCAACAGCAACTCAGCAAGACATGTCCCATGCACGTTAGACAAATCTTTTTTTTCTTGCATCCAAAAATGCTAGGTGCTGCTTCTTTATTTGGTTGCAACAGGATTGTATAGGTTATTAGCAGCTCACGCGGAACCCTCTTGACTAATGCCGAACCCTTCTAATTATATAGGCTATTATTATATAAAATTCTTCCCTTGCCAAACCTTTTTGACTCACGTTTTTTTTTTTTACTGCAGATCAAGAAGAATAATAACTGTCTTCTCTTAAGGCAGGAACCCAAGAATCCTTTTATAATCACCCATATTGACCATCAACAATCAATTCTTGGGGGCAGAAATCACCTCATTTGCACTGACAAATCCGGGACCTGGTATTTTTTATTTATTTTTTCAATAGGATCGAGGGAAATTGATTATAATCGTCCTCTAATTCATATTTCGTTTCGATTGTTGAATGTGACTTGCTTTCAAGAAAAACCCTTGTTCACTTCGCCATTAAAAGTCAATTATAGTAATAATCTTTGGAGCAAGACAAGAAACAGAGGGTTGTCAATACTCCCATATCCATAATCGAGTTATTTGAAGTGACTCATCTGAAATAAGGTCTTCCTCTTACACATATATACATAACACGGGTACATAGCTCCTCGCTCAAACCAATACGTTACATATATAATGAACATATGGCTTCTTTTGTTTGTGCTCTTTTTCTTGCTTCTTTTTTATTCAAGTAACTCTAGTCTTTCTTTTGTCTTTCGAGCCCTATTACCTTGATTATATCTTGGTTTTTTCCCTCGGATCATGAAGAAAGATTGGTGTTTTTTCGACAAACTATGAAGGAAAAAAATGCTTTTTTCTTTCTTTTGTTTTCCGAGCCCCATTACCTTGATTATATCTCTGTTTTTTTCCTCGGATAATAAAGAAAGATTGGCAATTTTTTTTCGACGAAAACCCAAAGAAAAAAAATTCTCTGTATGCGGCAAAATTACTACAATTGGCCGAACCCTAGAGGACCGAATACTAGGGGGGCCGAACCCTAGGGGGGCGAACCCTGGGGGAAATCAATGTCTAGACGGCAAAAAATGAAGTTTTGGAGTAATTATTATTTAGATCATAACTTTCACCTCGTTTGGAGTTTCGGGGCCCATAATATATCAAAACGAAGCTAGCGGCGAGTCCTACAAAAGTCATCACCTTCAACCATGATAGTTACTGTTATAAGTCCGAAAAAGGCTCCGAAGGCTACATTTGGGCTGTCCAAATGAATATTTGTGATTCCAAACTCCTTTTGTCATTGTTGTTTTTTTTCTTCTTTTCAGGTGTCTTTGAGGTTAAATATTAGACCTTCCTCTTTGCCATGGTGAGCGCTTCTATCCCCTTTGACATCCTTAACATCCTTACATTGCTTTTTTTTCAGAATTCTTATGATGAACTTTCCTTGCTTGTAGGCCCTTTCACCTGAATGCTCTGCAGAGCCAAAAACCACCCGGGAGTCCCCCTTCATCATTGATTGGGGAAGGGCTCCCTTCTTCGGTCCTTCTGACACCTTCTGGGATAGAGTTAAGGACTATGACCGTATAACTTTTCCTTCACCAGAGAAAGAATGCCTATTTCTGTATGCCCCAGCTTCTGGAGGTTGGGATGACTTCCCCCATGCCAATTGCATTCCCCGCTTATGCATAGAGAAACAAGAATACCCTTTCAGTCCACTTCGTTTCCTGTCTGATTCATCTAGTCGCCTTCAAGGATGGCAGGATTGGACCGACGAGATCCTTGGAAACGCCGAATACGTGGAAATACTCAAGAATGCTAGCATCTTTCGTTGTGTTCAACTGTGTAGAGACCTACGTATCCACCATGACTATAACGCTCTTACTGTGTTGATTTCACGATGCTGTTCCTCTACTTGCACATTCGTCACTGCCTGGGGGGAATTCACCCCTACTCTAAAGGATGTATATGCCCTTTATCAGTAAATTCTCTTCTTTTATTATTTTCATTCATTCTCATTTTTCTAATATATATATATATATATATATATATATATATATATATATATTTATTTTGAATTACATCTTGTAGCCTTTCCATTGTTGCTTCGAACTCATGCGGCCCTTCTAGCATGTCCACTAGAGATGACGACTGTGTTGCCTACTTGATGGAAGCCTTCAAGCAATCTTCCCACTTCACTTCCCGCTTCAAGGGCGATACACTCCTTCCAGACTTTGAGACCTCTAGTCGGCAGAAAAATTCTTGGTTATCCTGGGTACGTTACTTCTTCCGTGACTACAAGACCAACCCGGTGGGATGTGACTCTATTCATGACAAACTGTTTTCGCCTCCAGTGGAGAGACTTATCCTTTTCCTTTGGCAGCTTATTTGGCTATGTGGCTGTCCTGCTTCCTCTTCCCTGGATCTACCATGACGGTCCTTCCCTTACCAGTATATTCGGGTTAAACATTATTATCCGGGGCTTAGAGATTCCCTCGCTTCTCTCTTCTTAGGGACCTTATATCGTCGCTAGAAAGCAATTTTGCCATGAAAAAGAATCCTGGTTGGAGGTAATCACTTTCATATATATATATATATATATATATATATTTATATTTTATTATTATTATTTGTCTTTCCAACCTCACTTCTTTTCCTTTAACCTTTTTCTTATTTGATTTTTATTCATTCAGGTATGATGTCAATTGCTTCATTCCATGCTTCTTCCTTCAGATTTTTTTTTTCGAATGCTTTTCGAGCTATTCCTCTAAGCAGAAGAAGAAGTCTCCTCTTTTTTCATCACCCAACGTCATTCCTCGCATGACACGTTGGATTGATCACTGACTTAGTCTCGATAGTGCGGATTTGCGGCCTTTTCTTGATGATTATGCACGCTTCACTGCCCGTCCCTATACCATTGTTTCAGATTGTTGCGGACATCTACCTCACTTTTACAAGCGCAAATTTCGTACCTACTCAAGCCTCAACAGAACCAGCTTGAGTGGTTCTGCACTGTCTTGGTTCGTTTTCCTTGATCTACTGAGCTTCCCTATTTCCTTGAGAATAATAGTTTTGCATCTGCATCGTATTCTCTCATGTGGTCATGAGATAATTCGGATATGACCAGGAACGCCCTTTTGGTCACATCTGTCGGGGGAATTATGAGGTTGCTCTTCTCAATTTCGTCTGTACCTCCCCCTCTTTCATATGGGCATTTCCGAGGCTATCAAGTGATCCTTATAGACCCCTTCCTTTTGTCATACCGGATAATTCTGGAGCAGGCGATATCTCTTGGCGGCGTAATTATTGGCGGTCAATCTTAAAAGATGGGAGGATGATACCTTGATTTGTTCATTGCAGTTTTATTTAAAACGTCTCCAATGGGGCCGATCGCTATGCTCTCCTAAGACTAATATCCGTCCAACACTTTGGCCACCAAGATGGCCGATTGATTGAGTAGCGAGGTCTTGATGCCTAAGTCTTTTCTTCCTCATTTAGCGTACATTCCTCCTCGAGGTGATCCGAATATTTTTTTCTTGCATGAGCTCCCACTACTTCCGTGGAGTCTTCCACCACGGCTCCGATTTTGGGTGTCTCCTCCGGCTCCTGTGGGGATCCTCGATGCCGAGGCAATGAGAGTTACTGCTCTAAAACGAGAGCGGGTATTACTACCGATTCTCAAGTAGCTCCTCCTATTGCCTGCTTCGTTGGGTCGATCCGGCCGTCGTCTCCTCCTATTAGGCTTATCA
Source organism: Panax quinquefolius (assembly GCA_020205615.1). NCBI lineage: Eukaryota > Viridiplantae > Streptophyta > Magnoliopsida > Apiales > Araliaceae > Panax > Panax quinquefolius. Next base: position 43,243,467 of record CM035156.1, read on the forward strand.
TAAAGCCATTGGCAAACGCCTCTTGATAGTGTTGATTTTAGTATCTTGCAAAATTGAGGATCCCACCAAGAAGCTTAGTAGAGAAATTTGGTAATTTTTTGTCATGCTATTCTTATTTTTCTTTCATCCCTTGTATAACTGAGTTCATATTTCCTTGAGTAATGATTTCCTTGAACTTTAGATTACAGAGGTCAATGAAGATGATGATGATGATGATGTTCCTCTTGGGTTAAGGTATAGTACTGTACATGAGGCAGCGATCGCGACGGCTTCCACTAGTCGTGAGCCTCCCCAACCTATCCTTGTTGATATTGAGTCATCTACCCCACGCGATGATTGTGTTAGTCTTGATGCTAAGGACACTTTATCTTATGTGAGCTCGAGTCTTGCTGTGGGTGATACAGCAATATCTTCAAACCTTCCTATGCCTGCTCCTCATAATGAGTCTGAAGATGTTGATGAGACTCTTATTTCCCCGAGGGGGAATCATTCTGAAACTATTGGTGATGTTCATCCTCCCCAGAAAGATTCTACCGAGTTGGTGATTGCTCGGGAGGGCATTGTGATAGTACTTTGGGTGGGTTGAATGACATTCCCCTTTCTGTGGCATCTCCTGACTCCTTCTCCATTGACTATATTGTGAGTATTCTTCTTTAGTCAACGTATGATTTGTCTTGAATTTCCTTTTCTTCTTTTTTTTATAATACATTATGATTTGATATTTTATTTTCAGAGCGAGAAGATGAAAGATTTGCCTTTGCCTGTTGAGGAACTCGCTTTATTTGATGCTCTACATCCGGATGTTACCCACTCGCCATATAGTGACCTTGGTTATCCTTCAGGTGACCAAGGTTTTGAGGAATCATCAGCCATACAGCATCTTTCTGTTCCTCCATCCCTTGAATCGACAAATTCAATGGTGGCTTCTAAAGTAGCTGCTACTAGAGCTTCCTTCAATCCAAATGGGGATCTTGTTTCATGGAGGGGTTTCCAGATAGCAACTTTTAGTCAGGAAAGTCTGGAGCGTCTCTTATCTCGGTTCCCGCAGATACTTGACCGATTTATTATTAAGTCGATTCCCTCCCAAACCTTCTTCCTAGATCAGCTTGCAGGCCTTGTCCTTCGGTTGCACCATCTTTCTTTATATTCATTGCGAGTCGAGAACCTGAAGGAGTTTAGTGATGATGTAGACGACCTTGCAGCCGTGGGTATTGATATGTCTCCTTTTCGTACTAGGCTGGATCTTCTCGAGTCAAGTTTTAATCTTGTTTCACTACGTTTAGAGGTTGCTGTTCGTAAGTGTGAAGATGAATACTTTTCAGTGCAGCTTTCTGAGCTTGACGAAGCCGCAAACAAACTGAAGATCCAGTCTCAAGATTTAGAGGACCAGCTTCGGGATCTAAATGCCAAATTTCAGGATGTGGAGTGCCAGAGACGGGACTTAGAAACAACTACCCAACAAGTTATGGAGCTGAAAGCTGCAAATCTTAAGGTTCGAGATGCGGCCATTGCTGACTTGGAAGCTTTAGCTATGCCTCCTCTTCAGTTTGATATGTCTTGGCCTTTAGATCATAACTTGTTGTAGTAGTTTTTTTTTCAATTTGCTGTCTCAAAAACTCATTTACACATGTTTCATTTATCAAAATGTAGTTTCTTCAACCTTGTTGATTACTTTTAATTTGAATGATTCCTTAAAACTTAATATTTATCATTGAATCTCAAGTTATTCAAATTAATATTACAAGACAACTATAGGTATTATAAACAAGTAAATATGAATTTTATCAAAAACATGTATATATATTTTTCACAAACCAACACTTGACTTTATACTCTTTTTTTTTTCTTAAGAAATTTTAAAATAACATTCAAGTATAAGTGAAAGTTTGTAAATTTATTGATAATAAAATTGCTTTTATCAAAAAGCATAACGCTTCATTAGTAAATCTTGCTTTTGTCGAAGAAAGCATAACGATTGCCACTTTTAGAGGTAAAGTGTAACTTTTTTGCTTTTGTTGAATAAAGCATAACGTTCGCCACTTTTAAAGATAAAGTGTAAATTTCGGGGTTGAGGGCTTATACTCAAGTGCCTCAGTCACTTTTGAAGTTGAAAGTGTAACTCCCGAGGGCTGTTAATCAGGTGCCTCGATCACTTTTGAAGTTGAAAGTGTAACTTCTGAGGGCTGTTAGTCAGGTGCCTCGATCACTTTTGAAGTTGAAAGTGTAACTTCCGAGGGCTGTTAATCAGGTGTCTCGATTACTTTTGAAGTTGAAAGTATAACTTTTTGTGATACTCTTCTCATGTATAATATTTCTTTACCCACTTCAAGTTTAATGGGCCTGAGACAGCATCTGATCCCACACGAGATATCTTGCAATACTCGCTTTCAGAGATCTCTCGTACCCAATACAGGCCTTCCTATTTGGGGTAAAATTTGGTGGTTAGGGTCCCCCTCATGACTTGAGTTTCCGTTTTAAGCAACAGGTCTCCCACCAGAATTTGTCGTGGTACCACCTGCAGATTATTATTGTCGTCGTAATCTTTCGTGGTAATTGCTCAAGCTTTTCTTTAGCCTTGTCTCGGAAGTCAACTAAGGCCTCTAGAAGCTTATTAAGTGTTTTCTTCCTCGACTAAGCTTCAGCGAGCCTCATTCGAAAGAAGGTATTCTATTTCGGCGGACAAGATAGCTTCTGTGACGCCCCCAAAATAGGTATACATCACCTATTACGAGTTGTCAATACATGGTACGTAAACAACTACAACTTTATTATTACAACAAGAAAAGCGTGAGTTTGAATACAAATATTATCTTCAGACAATATCTATACTCAAATAAATCCTCATCACATTTATTGATACATTATTTTACAAAATGGTGAGGACTACTAAACAATCATTTCTAAAACCTTCATTCCATACCTTAACTCGTACTCATTATATTCTCGCCTCCGAGAAGAAAAATGGAACAAAAAGGAAAAGGGTGAGCTCAACTAGCCCAAAAAAGAATATTATGACTAAGATAATATACAACAAATTACCGTTAGTCTTCAACAGGAAAAATCTAATAGAATACAATAGACAACAAATTTTAAATCAATATTCGCAATGAAATAATAATTCATTAGAAGAGTTAAGTAGAGAATGCAAACTACTATCTTCTATGTATGAATTTAAAAGTTCATCGCTCTATCTTTTATCCCTGTAACATCAATCAATATACATCCGAATCAAATATTCATCTTTGCACCACAGCCAAAGATATTCATCATTGGTCATATTCATCTAAACACTGCTCATCTTTGCACTACTGACCAAAGATATTCTTCAGAAATCATTCATCTTTGCACTACAAAGCCAAAGATATTCAATAATATCATCATTTAAGACCGAGGATGATGAAAAATATTTTAAAGAAAAACGAATCCAAAGTGAAACAAAATGACAAGGATTAAGGATTAAGAATTAAGTACTTTGTTTTATCCATGTTCAAAAATACCTCAAAAATAATCATAGTGGTGTAAAATTCAAGAATGATCAAAACATGGATACAATCAAAGCTAGTATCCGTAATAGATATTTTGAACAAAAAGAAGAAATTTTATTTTTAGGTGAATAGTGCCAGTATACGTGAATAGTAACTCGACACCAAAAGATAGAAATTTCACAAAAACATCTTAACGCTTCATAGATGAATAAGTACTCATGAATAGTAACTTTCGTGAATAGTAACTCATGAATAAGAACTCGTGAATAGTAACTCATGAATAGTAACCCGACATAAAAAAGTTCCAAATTTGATAAAAAGTTCCAACCAATATTTCAAAGATAATGATATCAAGAAATAATATCATTTGAGAAGAAAATAACATCCCTTACCTCGAAAAGATTAAGATACTTATTTGGAATATCGAATTATAGTCTTTCAAGGAAACTTGCACCGTCTAACAATACTCAAAGTATACTCACAAGAATACGCTCAATATATCGAGAGAGAAATAGAGAGAAACTTCAGTTTCTGGTGTGATTTTCAATTCTAACCTAAGCACCCTATTTATAGGAAAATGCTTAGAACACCAAAGTAGAAAATTGAATATAATATTAATATATTTTTCACATTTTTTTTAGCCCACCTTAGACAACTGATCTCAGCCCATTTGAATCACATGTGAGGTAAACTTAGTTGCAAAAAACGTTTTTCTCAAAATAATTAACTAAAACTCCCAAAAATTAATTATTTCAGAACTTAAATAATTCATAATAAATAGCCCTTTTATCAGAAAATTCAAATCACGCGAGTTTTTATAGGAAATTCAATTCTCTACAACTTTGCAGAAGAAAGTTTTTCCGAATTCCAAACAGAAATTGACCGAAATCCACAAGCAGACGATTTACATGTGCTATAATCAAATTTCTATTCAATAATTGTGTCCACCAACACACAAAACATGTGTTAAACATTTAATGCCACAAAAAATACTCTTCCTCCTCATATACTCATATATCCCACATTCATTGTAAAAATATCATCGTTAATATATTATTAAAATAATATATTTAAATGAATTATTTTATCGAGAAAAAGATAAAATATTAATTTTCAACAATTGTCACATTAAAAATTTTCTCCATCTATATCCTCATAAAATCAATATTTTCCTCATCATATAAATCAATAATTAATTATTCATAAATAATATTACGAAACACATTATCGACAACCAGGCGGTTCCTGGGATAGAGGGGCTTTCAATAAGGATCTCTCATCTTGGCTAGCATGCAATTAGATGACCAAACCTCCGCTTAGATGTAACTTTCTAGATATTGTCAATAATGTTATCTAATAATATTATTCAGATAATATGAATTATTTCTCCGATAATGGAAAATACGGTGTAATGACAATTATTATTGAAACAATGCAATATATAAAATGTCAACGTAGCAATTATTGAATCAATAAAATAAAATCTTTGAATAATAATTCATCGTAACCATTATTGAGTAGTGCCTTCAATAATTGGTGCAATACTGCAATGCTTCTCTTGTGCAACAACGCTGCGACATTCGTGTTTTAACCACCGGTATTCCACCGGTGTTAACGGTGAATAACTACTACTAATTAATTTTAAACAACTTATATTTGTCGTTTTCTTCATCCAATCGCTTTCCGTTATGGGGCCCACACACATGGTCGCTGCAAGTCGCATGCGAATATTCCCCGTGATCTGAATATTCCACGACCAAACGAATATTCCCAAACAACAATGAATATTTTATAACCACTTTGCTTATTTTGAAATATTTGCGTATTTTACCCCTAACTATCCACATTAATCAAATCAACCCTTACTATTTCAAAATAATCAATAGAGAAAATTAAATTTCATTAATAATAAGTTGGGGTCTTACAGCTTCTGCACCATAAACCAAAGCGTATGGAGTCTCGCATGTAGGCTTTCTTTTTGAAGTTCGATATGCCCATAACGCTATTGGTAGTTGTTCTGCCCATGTCTTCGGATGATCGTCTAGGGTTTTTGATAAAAATTTTATCAAGGTTTTGTTTGTAGCCTCTGCTTATCTGTTGCCTTTCGGGTAGTAGGGTGATGATTTGTAATGTTTCACGCTGTATTTTTCCATCAGATTTTTGACATCCCTATTGATGAAGGGAGTTCCATTATTTGAAAAAATGATCTTCGGGATCCCGATACGGCAAATGATGTGCTCCTTGATAAAATTTGCCACTGCTGGTCCCGTGGCCTTCTTCAAGGGTATTGCTTCCACCCATTTTGTGTACATCTCAGTGGCAGTTAAAATCCATATGTTACCCTTGGAATTAAGGTGAACAGGACCTATAAGATCCATTCCCCATGTATGAAAGGGCCATGGTGTTGCCAAGGTTCGCAAATCCACGGCGGGAGCATGGATCAAGTTTCCATGTATTTGATAAATGTGGCACTTTTTAACAAATTCTAGACAATCTCCCTCCATCTTTGGCCAGTAGTAACCATGATCAATAAGTTATTTGTATAACTTGGCTTCCCCTTGGTTTTCATCCTTGTGCATTTGGTAAACCAAATCTTTGGCTTCACCTAGTTCCAGACACCGTAGGGGCTTGCCATTGAATCCTCTTCTAAATAATTCTCCATTTTGCAAGAAGAAACGTTGTGACTTCCTCTTAATTATAATTGCGTCCTTCTTTTCGGTCGGAAGGGTTTCGCTTTGTAAGAACTCTACATAAGGGATTCGCCAATTATTTTTTAGCACACGAAGTAAAGCTTGCAACAAGAACTGATCCAATCAGATATCTATTAACTAAGCCAACATTAGTAGGAAGACCTGCCAGATGGATGATGATTCTTTCAAAATACGACATCAAGTGTGTAACACCGAAGGCAATCCGATGTCAAGCCTTGGAAGACCTGTTGGCTCAATTTCCAAATGGAGAATATGAACCCCCTTTTGAGGATCTTCCGGGTGGAGAAGTAGAATCAATCGAGTTGATGGATGAGGACCCAGAATGGTGGAGTTTGGCTTTTGATGGATCATCTGCAGAAGGTAAAGGCGGAGCATGAGTGGTGTTGACCACCAAAGAAGGAAATGAAGTGGCCTTGTCATACAAATTGGATTTCCCTTGCACAAACAATGAAGCAGAATATGAGGCATTCATACTAGGATTGTTGGTGGCTTAAGAATTGGGAGCCAAACAACTTAAAGTAAAGGGAGATTCAAACCTCATAGTGCAACAGATAAGAGGCCAATTCGGAGTGAAGGAACCTATCTTGGCGCCATATCGAATCAGAAGCACAAAAGGTGATGGAGGCTTTCAAGAAGGTGGTGATTGAATATGTGCGAAGAGGATGTAATAAACAACCTCGATGCACTAGCAATAAAGATGGCGTCTCGAGTCTATGTCCAAGGTGAGGATTTGAATGCAAAGGTAATGAAGAGAACCCTCCCAACCACGGTGCTAAATTTGTTCCCCAAAGACATGATAGATGATTGGCGTCGACATCTCCCATCAATTGCAAACAAAGGAGGAACAATACCTACCGTGAAGTTCTGAATACAACATCATCAAAGGTGTCTTGTATCACAAAGAAGAGACGGCATATCATGACACGATGCTTAGGGAGGCGAGGAAGCAAATAGAGTTTTGCAACAGTGCATGGCGAGAGCTCATGGATCAAGCGAGACATAAGCCAGTATCAGTAGGCTACAGCGTCAAGGGTATGATTGGCCTGAAATGAAGAAGGAAGCAGATGCCCTACAACGCCAATGTGTTTCATGCCAAGAATACCCTGGGGAGGATGAATGCGCCTTAATTGAAGACATAGTGGATTGGCAAATCCCTTATATAGAGTTCTTACAAAGCGGGACTCTTCCGACCGAAAAGAAGGACGCAATTATAATCAAGAGGAAGTCATAACGATTCTTCTTGCAAAATGGAGAATTGTTTAGAAGAGGATTCAATGGCAAGCCCCTACGGTGTCTGGAACTAGGTGAAGACAAAGATTTGGTTTACCAAATGCACAAGGATGAACACCAAGGGGGAGCCAAGTTGTACAAACAACTTATCGATCATGGTTACTACTGACCAAAGATGGAGGGAGATTGTCTAGAATTTGTTAAAAAGTGCCACATTTGTCAAATACATGGAAAATTGATCCATGCTCCCGCCGTGGATTTGCGAACCTTGGCAACACCATGGCCCTTTCATACATGGGGAATGGATCTTATAGGTCCTGTTCACCCTAATTCCAAGGGTAACATATGGATTTTAACTGCCACCGAGATGTACACAAAGTGGGTAGAAGCAGTACCCTTGAAGAAGACCACGGGACCAGCAGTGGCAAATTTTATCAAGGAGCACATCGTTTGCCGTTTCGGGATCCTGAAGAACATTTTGTCTAACAATAGAACTCCCTTCATCAATAGGGATGTCAAAAATTTGATGGAAAGATACAAGGTGAAACATTAGAAATCATCACCCTACTACCCGAAAGGCAACGGACAAGCAGAGACTACAAACAAAACCTTGAAAAATTTTTATCAAAAACCCTAGATGATCATCCGAAGACATGGGAAGAACAACTACCAATAGCGTTATAGGCATATCAAACTTCGAAAAGAAAGCCTACAGGCGAGACCCCATATGCTTTGGTTTATGGTGAAGAAGTTATCTTGCCCGCCAAAATAGAAATACCTTCGGCTCGAATGAGACTTCGAAGCTTGGTCGAGGAAGATAACCGACCAGCCACCCTAGAGGCTTTAGTTGACTTCCGAGACAAGGCTAAAGAAAAGCTTGAACGGTACCATGAAAGATTGCGACGACAATACAATACCGCTGTGGTACCACGACAAATTCTGGTGGGAGACCTGGTGCTCAAAATGGAAACTTAAGTCATGAGGGGGACCCCAACCACCAAATTTTACCCCAAATGGGAAGGCCCGTATAGGGTACGAGAAATCTTCGAAAGCGGGTATTGCAAGATATCTCGTGTGGGATCGGATGTCGTCTCAGGCCCATTAAACTTGAAGTGGGTAAAGAAATATTATACATGAGAAGAGCATCACAAAAAGTTATACTTTCAACTTCAAAAGTAATCGAGGCACCTGACTAACAGCCCTAAGAAGTTACACTTTCAACTTCAAAAGTGATCGAGGCACCTGATTAACAGCCCTCGGGAGTTACACTTTCAACTTCAAAAGTGACTAAGGCACCTGAATATAAGCCCTCAACCCCGAAAGTTACACTTTAACTTTAAAAGTGGCGAACGTTATGCTTTATTCGACAAAAGCAAGAAAGTTACACTTTATCTCTAAAAGTGGCAAACGTTATACTTTCTTCGACAAAAGCAAGATTTACTAATGAAACGTTATGCTTTTCGTTAAAAGCAATTTTATTATCAATAAATTGACAAACTTTCACTTATACTTGAATGTTATTTTTAAATTTCTTAAAAAAAAAGAGTATAAATTCAAGTGTTGGTTTGTGGAAATTATGTACATGTTTTTTTAAAAAAAAAAAAATTATTTATAATACCTATTGTTGTGTTGGAATATTAATTTGAATAACTTGAGATTCAATGATAAATATTGAGTTTTAAAGAATCATTCAAATTAAAAGCAATCAACAAGGTTAAAGAAACTACATTCTGATAAATGAAACATGTGTAAATGAGTTTTTGAGATAGGAAATCGAAAAAACTACTACAACAAGTTATGATCTAAAGGCCAAGACATATCAAACTAAAGAGGAGGCATAGCTAAAGCTTCTAAGTCAGCAATGGCGGCATCTCGAACCTTAAGATTTGCAGCTTTCAGCTCCCTAACTTGTTGGGTAGTTGCTTCTAAGTCCCGTCGCTGGCACTCTATATCCCGAAATTTGGCATTTAGATCCCCAAGTTTGGTCCTCTAAATTTTAGATTGAATCTTCAATTTGTTTATGGCTTCGTCAAGCTCTCAGTAAAGTTTGCACTAAAAGGATTCATCTTCACACTTACTTAACAAGAACCTCCGAACGTAGTGCAACAAGATTAAAACTTGACTCGAGAAGATCCAGCCTAGTACGAAAAGGAGACATATCAATACCTACGGCTGCAAGGTCGTCTACATCATCACTAAACTCCTTCAGGTTCTCGACGCACAATGAATATAAAGAAAGATGATGCAACCGAAGAACAAGGCCTGCAAGTTGATCTAGGAAGAAGGTTTGGGAGGGAATCGACTTAATAATAAATCGGTCAAGTATCTGCGGGAACCGAGATAAGAGACGCTCCAGACTTTCCTGACTAGAAGCTGCTATCTAGAAACCCCTCCATGAAACAAGATCCCCATTTGGATTAAAGGAAGCTCTGGTAGCAGCTACTTTAGAAGCCACCATTGGATTTGTCGAGTCGAGGATGGAGGAGGAATGTAAAGATGTTGTATGGGTGATGATTCCTCAAAACCTTGGTCACTGAAGGATAACCAAGGTCACTATATGGCGAAGTGGGTAACATCCAGGATGTAGAAGCGTCAAATAAAGCGAGTGCCTCAACAGGAAAAGGCAAATCTTTCATCTTCTCGCTCTGAAAATAAAATATCAAATCACAATATATTATAAAAAAAGAAGAAGAGGAAATTCAAGACAAATTATATGTTGACTAAAGAAAGATTACTCAAAATATAGTCAATGGAGAAGGAGTCAGGAGATGCCACAGAAAGGGGAATATCATTCAACCCACCCAAAGTACTATCAACAATGCCCTCCCGAGCAATCACCAACTCGGTAGAATCTTTCTGGGGAGGATGAACATCACCAATAGTTTAAGAATGATTCCCCCTCGGGGAAATAAGAGTCTCATTAACATCTTCAGACTCATTATGAGAAGCAGGCATAGGAAGGTTTGAAGATATTGCTGTATCAACCACAGCAAGACTCTAGCTCACATAAGATAAAGTGTCCTTAGCATCAAGACTAACACAATCATCGCGCGGAGTAGATGACTCAATATCAACAAGGATAGGTTGGGGAGGCTTATGACTAGTGGAAGCCGTCGCGACCGCTACCTCATGTACAGTACTATACCTTAACCCAAGAGGAACGTCATCATCATCATCTTCATTGACCTCTGTAATCTAAAGTTCAAGGAAATCAGTACTCAAGGAAATATGAACTCAGTTATACAAGGGATGAAAGAAAAATATGAATAGCATGACAAAAAATTACCAAATTTCTACGACACTTCTTGGTCGGATCCTCAGCTGCCGGCATACTAGAATCAACACTATCAAGAGGGCGTTTTGCCAATGGCTTTATGATAAGCCTAATAGGAGGAGGACGACTGACTGGAACCACAACAAAAGCAATAAGAAGAGCTACTTTAGAATCAGTAGTAATACCTGCTCTCATTTTAGAATGAGTAACTCTCATTGCCTCGGCATCAGAGGATCCCTGGGGAGGAGCTAGAGGAGACACCTGAAACAGAGCCCGTGGTGGAAGACTCCTGGAAGTAGTGGGAGCCTGTGCAAGAAAAATATTCGGATCACCTCGAGGAGAAATGTCTGCTAAATGAGGAAGAGAAGACTTAGGCATCAAGACCTTGCGCTCAATCAATCGACTACTGGCTGGCCAAAGTGTTGGACGGATATTAGTCTTAGGAGAGCATAACAGTCGACGCCATTGGAGACGTTTCAGAATAGAAACTGGCAATGAACAAATCAAGGTATCATCCTCCCATCTTTTAAAATTGACCTGCCAGTAATTACGCTCGCCAGTAGTATATCGCCCGTTCCAGGAATTATCTGGTATGACAAAACGAAGGGGTCTATAAGGATCACTTGATAGCCTCGGAAATGCCCATATGAAAGAGGGGGAGGTACAGACGAAATTGAGAAGAGCAACCTCATAATTCCCCCGAAAGATGTGACTGAAAGGGCGTTCCTGGTCATATCCGAATTATCTCATGACCCTGTGAGGAGAATACAGTACAGTGCCAAAACTATTATTCTCAAGGAAATAGGGAAGCTCTATAGACCGAAGGAAAACGAACCAAGACAGTGTAGAACCACTCAAGCTGGTTCTGTTAAGGCTTGAGTAGGTACAAAATTTGAGCTTGTAAAAGTGAGGTAGATGGTCGCAACCCTCTGAAACAATGGTATAGGGACGGGCAGTGAAGCATGCATAATCATCAAGAAAAGGCCGCAAATCCGCACTATCGAGACTAAGTCGGTGATCAATCCAACGTGTCATGCGAGGAATGACATTAAGTGATAAAAAAAAGAGGAGACTTCTTCTTCTGCGTAGAGGAATAGCCCGAAAAGCGTTCGAAAAGAAAAATCTGAAGGAAGGAGCATGGAATGAAGCAATTGACATTATACCTGAATGAATTAAAATCAAATAAAAAAAGGTTAAAGGAAAAGAAGTGCGGTTGGAAAGACAAATAATAACAATAAAATATATATATATATATATATATATATATAACGTTGTTTAGTTTAGGCGACGATATAAGGTCCCTAAGAAGAGAGAAGCAAGAGGAATCTCTGAGCCCTGGGATAAAAACGCCGCTAAAATTTGAACATATACAGGCGTAAGGACCGATACATGGGAGATCCGGGAAGAGGAAGCGGATGACCACATAGCCGGATAAAATTTGCCGGAAGAAAAGGATAAGTCTCTCCCCGGAGGGCAAAAACAGATTTGTCATGAATAGAGCTGTCCCACTGGTTGGTCTTGTAGTCACGGAAGAAGTAACGTACCCAGGATAACCAAGAATTTTTCTGCCGACTAGAGGTCTCAAAGTCTGGAAGGAGTGTATCGCCCTTGAAGCGGTACAAGAAACAATGGGAAGCAACAATGAGAAGAATCAACAATGGGAAGGCTACAAGATATAATTCAAAATAAATATATATATTTCAGAAGAATGAGAATGAATGAAAGGAATAAAAGAAGAGAACTTACTGATAGAGGGCATAGACATCCTCTAGAATAGGGGTGAATTCCCCCCATGCAGTGATGAATGTGCAAGTAGAGGAACGCCATCGTGAGATCAACACAGTAAGAGCGTTATGGTCATGGTGGATACGAAGGTCTCTACACAGTTGAATGCAACGAAACATGCTCGCATTCTTGAGTATTTCCACGTATTCAGCGTTTCCAAGGATCTCGTCGGTCCAATCCTGCCACCCTTGAAGGCGACTAGATGAATCAGACCGAAAACGAAGGGGACTGAATGGGTATTCTTGCTTCTCTATGCATAAGCGGGGAATGAAATTGGCACGGGGGAAGTCATCCCAACCTCCAGAAGTTGGGGCATACAGAAATAGGCCTTCTTTCTCTGGTGAAGGAAAAGTTGTACGGTCATAGTCCTTCACTCTATCCCAGAAGGTGTCAGAAGGACCGAAGAAGGGAGCCCTTCTCCAATCAGTAATGAAGGGGGACTCCCGGGTGGTTTTTGGTTCTGCAAAGCATTCAGGTGAAAGGGCCTACAAGCAAGGAAAGTTCATCATAAGAATTCTTAAAAAAAAAGGCAATATAAGGATGTTAAGGCTGTCAAAGGGGATAGAAGCGCTCACCATGGCAAAGGGGAAGGTCTGATATTTAACTTCAAAGACACCTGAAAAAAGAAGAAAAAAAACAATGTCAAAAGGAGTTTGGAATCACAAATATGCATTTGGACAGCCCAAATGCAGCCTTCGGAGCCTTTTTCGAACTTATAACAGTAACTATCATGGTTGAAGGTGATGACTTTTTTAGGGCTTCGTTTTGATATATTGTGGGCCTCGAAACTCCAAACAAGGCAAAAATTATGATCAAAATAATAATTACTCCTCTAAAACTTCATTTTTTGCCGTCTAGACATTGATTTCCCCTGTGGTTCGCCCCCAGGTTCAAACCCCCCTAGGTTCGACCCCCTAATATTGGTCCTCTGAGGTTCGACCGAATGGAGTAATTTTCTTTGCATCAGATTTTTTTTTCTTTCTTTGGGTTTTGTTGAATTTTTTTTTGCCAATCTTTCTTTATTATCCGAGGGAAAAAACCAAGATATAATCAAGGTAATGGGGCTCGAAAAAACAAAAGAAAGAAAAAGCATTTTTTCCTTCGTGGTTCGTCGAAAAACACCAATCTTTCTTCATGATCCGAGGGAAAAAACCAAGATATAATCAAGGTAATGGGGATTGGAAGACAAAAAAAAAGACTAGAGTTACCTGAATAAAAAAGAAGCAGGCAAAAGAGCACAAGCAAAAGAAGCCATATGTTCATCATATATGTAACGTATTGGTTTGAGCGAGGAGCTATGTACCCGTGTTATGTAAGAGGAAGACTTTATTTCAGATGAATCACTTCAAATAACTCGATTCTGGGTATGGGAGGAGCTCTGTTTCTTGTCTTGCTCCAAAGATTACTATTATAATTGACCTTTAATGGCGAAGTGGACAAGGGTTTTTTTTTTCTTGAAAACAAATCATCTTTTAACAATCAAAACAAAATATGGATTAGAGGACGATTATAATCAATTTTTTTCGGTCCTATTGAAAAAATAAATAAATAAATAATTATCAGTTTTCGAATTTGTCAGCACAAATGAGGTGATTTCTGCCCCAAGAAAATTGATTGTTGATGGTCAATATGGGTGACTATAAAAGGATTCTTGGTTCCTGCCTTAAGAGAAGACAGTTATTATTCTTCTTGATATGCAGTAGAAAGAAAAAAGAAGCGTGAGTCAAAAAGGTTTGGCAGGGGAAAATTTTTATATAATAATAGCCTATATAATTAGAAGGGTTCTCGGCTATGAGTCAGAAGGCTTCGGCGTAAGTTGCTTAAATACACTAATAGCCTATATACTCATATCACCCCTAATTATAAAGCAGAACCACGTAGCTATCATTTTGGAGGCAAGAAGTGAAAATTTTGGTTGGCTAATAAGAGAGTGACGTGTATAGCTTCAATGGGTCATGGATTATGGCCAATTAAGTAAGCATGTGGCCAAAGCCTCAAAGTTTTTGATGGGTTATGAAAAAAAAAAAGTTGTACCCAATTGAGTAATCATGTGGCAAAAAAAAAATAAAAAAAATCCTACTGCAATATTGGATGCAAGACGAGGATATCAAATCCTTACCTCAAAAAAAAAAAAAAAAGTTAAGTAAATGTTTTATTTATTTTCTTAAAAAATAAAATAAAATTTATTTTATTTTTTTTAAAAATAAAATAAAATTTTATTTTCAAAAAAAATTACCAGGTCTCGGGTTTGCCAGTGCTAGCGAGATGATTTTTTGCCCCCAAGAGATTTGATTGTTGATGCTTACTGCAATTTGGGTTCTTTGACTCGAGAGAAAAAAAAAAAAATTTATTATAGAGCATCTCACGTCAGTTCTATGTGGACAAGTAGTATCTTGAGGCCTAGGCACCTAGCATTTTGGATGCAAGAAGCAGCTTCAAGGGATCCTTTATTATGGAAGAAAAAAAAAGGCGTCAGTCAAAAAAGGTTCTGCAGCGGAGGAATTTTATTGCCTATATAATCATTTTGTAACCAAATAAAGCAGTAGCACTGCAACACCTAGCATTTTGGATGCAAGGAAGCAGTATAGGATATAGTTTCAAGGGGGTCCTTTATTATGGCAAAAAGGAAGCAGCATTTAATGAAGTAATTAATCATGGAGCAACCGGACCTCTCAAAAATAAGATAAGTAAATGTTTTATTTATTTATTTTGAAAAAATAAAATAAGATTTTATTTTATTTTATTTTTTTAAAAAAAAAAATAGGGTTCGGCACCTCCTTATAGGGTTCGGCCAGCATTCAAAAAAAAATGATTACCTCATTTTGTATAGGGTTCGGCCAAAAAAAAAAAATTGTTGGACTAAGGTTTCAGCCGCCGAACTTTGGCGTGAATAGAAAGGGACTGTGACTATCATGCATAATCATATGATTTTAGTTTATTTCATATGATTTTATGATTTTGATTTGTTTTATAAAAAAAAAATCTCTTTTCAAATTAAGAAAGATTTGATTTGATTCCAAAAAACAAAGAAAGTTTTTATTTCCAAAATAAAATTAAGATTTGATTTTATATAAGGAGTAAAATCCTATGGTTTTAATTATAAATGTATCATATGGTTGATTATTACTTTTACAAAAGTCAATCAATTATGCATACATATAGATTGTAAAATAATATTTTATATATTAGGTAGCTGTGAAGCTATTAAATTATAGTCTTGGCAATTGCAGAATAGTAATATTGATTCATTATATCACTCATTATATTACATATATAATTGAGATTTTGGAAGGGTTCTCTTTTTGTGTTCATACTGGCATACTACAGTTTTATTTATGCTTTTAGTATGGTAACGTTTACTCTCTTAATGTTCAATTACGGTAGTTTCTCTTGTATTATTATTATTATTATTGAAACAAATATCCTATTTTTTAAATAGGAATGTTTTGATTTTATTTCCAAAAACTTTGAAAGGATTTGATTTTCAAAAATAAAATAAGATTTTATTTGTTAATATATAATCTAATTTATCTTGATTTTGTTTCAAGGAAAGAAATATTGGGCAAGATATAGAAGGATTTCAGAAGATTTTTCAATATGTCCAAGGAAGAGCCTTGCTAGGTCATGCCTTCCTAGGGTTTAACTCTAAGGGTTTGGCTCCCTAGGAGTTCCCTCTTCTAGGACCATTGTCTTCAAGACCTGTAAAGTGAAGTCCCGCAAATCGTTCAAAGGCTTGCAGTTTTCTTGTACGATCGTCTATTTGGAAATGCGACTCTCGCGCAGGGGGCAAATGTGGGCCCAAGTGTAAAATTAGGGTTCACATGATCTAATTGAATTAAATGCGCAATTAGGGTTCCATGGCCTCATTAAATGTGCAAATTAGGGTTCGCATAACCTAATGGAATGAAGACGGAAAAGTCAAAAATAAATGTGCTAGACCCGGAAGAAGCCTCCACGTGTCCCAAGGCAGAAGACTCGTGGAGGCGGCTCGATTTGGGAATTAATTGAGGGATTGGATTGGTGGCTAGAAGGACAGGGCAATATGGGCATTATTCTAATGACTAAAGGGCATTTCTGGAATTTTCCTGAAAGCATGTGTCTCGCACGTGACTACTTTCCAAAAAACCCTTATAAATACCCCTTCCATTCCATTGGGAAGGGTACTTCTCTTCAGACTCAAGACTTGGACTCTTAGAAGATCAAAGAGACCCTTTTGGTGACTTAAAGGCTTGGAGATTCCACTTAAAAGCACTAAAGGGGTTTGAACATTCTCTCAACTCGAAGGACTCAAGAAGGCTCTTAGAATCCCTGCTACCCTAACACGGTTCCCGGATTCTAGGGGTTCTGCCACGCGTCGTTGGAGTGATCGTCCACCTGTCGTTCTCCCCTCTTCAATCAACCAATCAATTCCGTGCTCTTTGTGGATTTCTCTCCTCCTCGACCAACACAAAACCCTAATCCTAGCAATGTACGATTTCCTTGCCCACAAAGAATAATTACTGATTATCGTCTTATAATTTTTAATTATAAATAAGAAATAGTGATTTAGTTTATATTTGAGTAGGAATATAATTTAAATTCAATCACTATTTCTTATTTATAATTAACAATTATAAGGCGATAATCAGTAATTATCCTTATACATACTTATTTTATTAATAAGTATAAGGATAATTGTTGATTATACTTAGAATTTTTTATTATTTTATTTTACTGATTAATAAGTAGTATGTATAAGGATAATCAGGATAATCAATAATTAAGCCGAATTCTTTTATGTTGGCCGCTACTCCCTCTAACGGCCAGTCAAAACATGGTCGTTTTGATTGGCCGCTAAAGGGAGTAGCGGTCAACATAAAAAAATTTGGCTGGCAGCTAGAGGGAGTAGCGGTTGGACCCTTATCTCAGCCATTCATTTTAATTTTGGACGGCTGAATAACAATTAGTTGAAGCAAGGCCGAACTAACGCTTTTTTTATGGATCATTTCCATATATATATATATATATATATATATATATATATATATATATATATATATATATATGATGCCATGCAAATTGCCATGCATGAGAAGTACACTTTTGAAATTGATATTCTATTATTTAGTTGATTTAATTTAGATGCCCCTTTTCTTTTCTTTTTTTATTTTTAATTATCGTGCTATTGATTTCATGATGTTTAATGTCATTCGGTAAGATTTGTAACATATCAGGTAAGTACTGAAAGAGGTTACTTTCCAAAGAAACAATATATAGTTCTCAATGGGAAAAAATCTGGATGTTATAATTTATAGAATAATTCTCAATAGGAATATTTTCATTATATGGCTTGTAAATAAACATTAACTAGGTAGTTTAGTTTCCTAGTATATGTAACCTTGTATAAATAGATGCCTCAACTAATATAATGCTACTCCGTCCCTCAAAGATTGACTTATTTTGATTTTTCTGATTAATTTTAAAATTGATAATTAAGTAAATTTATTTATATTTTTAAGCTTATAAAATTGGATGTTGTACTAAATTAATTTAAACATAATTTTTATGATTGTAATTATCACTTTACCTATATTTAAAAGCAAATGGGATAAATTTTAATTTTAAAATTCAAACTAAGTCAGTCTTTACGAACTAGGGAGTATTTGTGAGACCCCGAATTTTATGAAATAAAAGTATTCAATTTTTTTTTTATTTTGATAAATAGTTAAATTGATAAAAGTTTAAAGTTAAGGGTAATATGTGATAATTTTTGCAAAGTAAGCAAATTGATATAAAATATTCTTTTTGTCGGGGAATATCCGTACGACGGTACAATCATTGGTGGACCCCACAACGTAATTATTTTCGGATTGAGAAAACGACAAAAATATTTTTATAAAAATAACAGCGGAAGTTTTACCGTTAAAACTGTTGAACTACTTCGGTAGAAGTAAAAGTAAAGAATAATGTCTGGCGTGGTTGCGTAGAAGCACTGCAGTATTGATTATTAATGCTTACGTGATAAGTCACTCAGTTTTGTTTTATTAGTATTATTAATGTAATAAAATAGAAAAGCTTTTTATACAAAACATAATACTTTTATAAAGTTATTCTATAAATAGAATATATTATATTTTATTATGCATAGTGTTGCATAGTGCCTGCATAGTGTTTTGCATATAGTAAAATCTTTTTATATAAAATAAAATACTTTTATAAAGTTATTCGTTTTATTAGATTATAAATAGAATATATTATATTTTATTTAAAAATTTTTGCTTTAAATATGGACGATAGTCAGATTAAAAGTAAATCAATACGGACCATTCATGAATTAGTTACTTACGTTAATCCATTCTTCTATAAATAGAAGCTCATTCCTTCATTATTTCTTACGAATTCACTGAAATTCTATAGAGAGAAACTATAGAGAGAGTTCTTCTTCTATAATCTTGAGCGTATTTCTTTAGAGTTCACTACAAGAAAAAGGGTTATCTCCGACGGAATCAATTCTCACCGAATACATTTCGTCGAGGTTAATATAAGTTCGACGGAATATTACGTCGACATTAATTGCGTCGAGGTTAGACTAAAATCGACAAATATCTGTCGGAATTAAGCTTTTTTCCTTGGCGCGTAGATTTCCCGAGTTTAATGTCGATGGAATATTATTAAAATCGACCGAAGGTCAGTCGAGAATAGCAAACGGGCGACGAAAATAACCTCGACCGAAGTCCGTGGAACTTATTCTTTTTTTAAAATAAGCGTACCAACAGCCCTAATCTCTTCTCATTCTTTTCCTTTCTTCCTAATTAGCAGCAGCGACGGTGACCATAGCTCTTCTCCATATTTCTTCCCCTTATTTCTTCTCCTCCATATTCCTTCTCCTTCTCATCTCCTCCATATTAATTTCATCCTTCTCCAAGCTCCCGTATTTGGTCCATAGCTCATTTAAGGAGGTGAATCCATTGGGGACCATTTATCGTGTGTGTGGTGGTGATGCAACGGCGACTTGGGTTCAGAGTGGTGGTGTCGGCTGGGGTCTTCTCCTTCCTCCATAGTTAAGTCCATTCAATTTACAGGTTAGGGCTTAATTTTTTTGTTATCAGGTTTAAGAATTCCAAAATTATTTTTAGCCCTAAAAAACGAAAATTAAATTATTGATTGATATGTTCCCTAAAATTATCTATATTGGTTCAGTATATCTATGTTGGTTTGAATTGAGAAATTAAATTATTGATTGATATGTTCCTAAATTGGTTTGAATATTCAGTGAAATGCATATGATTTACCTTATATTTAATGAAATGATTTATCTATATCGTTCAAAGATATCCATTTTGGTTTGAATAAAGGATTCATGTTGGTTTGAATAATTTGATTTGCCTTGGTTCAACATATCCATTTTCTGCCTTTTTTCTGTTATATGGATTTGGTTCATATATATGAAATGGTTAAGCATATCCATTTTCTGCCTTAGAATCATGGATTCTAGCATTGTGAATTGAAGACTTTGAGTGTTAAATTATTTAAATGAAATTTAAATGAATTCCATGGAAGTTATAGATGGTACTAAATAAATCAATACTTAACTATAAAAGACTATTAGGACTTAGTTTGACACTAAAATAAAATTAAAAAAAAAACACAATAAAGTTATACAAAATAAATAATATAATAAAAAATAAATTAATTAACTAAAATAAATTAATTAATTAAGGTAAATTAAATTAATAATATAATACAAAATAAATAAATTAAATTAAATTAAATTAAATAAAGTAAAATAAAATAAAATAATTAATTAAGGTAAATTAAATTAAATAATATTATTCAAAATAAATAAAATTAAATAATATAAATAATATAAAATTAATTAATTAATTAATATTATTTAAATTAAATGAAATAAAATAAAATAACAAAAATAAATAAATAAAATAATTTAAATGAAATGAAATAATATAATACATAATAAATAAATTAACTAAAATTAATTAATTAATTAAGGTAAATTAAATTAAATAATATTATACAAAATAATTAATTAAGCACTTCCTTTTATGCAGGGTTCGACATAGCGATTTTAAATAATAATAGTACTCAATAGGTTCTCGAATGATGAATAAAAAAAAGAGGTCGTAGTTTCATTTGTGTCTTATACTCGAATAATAAAGTTAATTGAATTATTGAAGATATTCCTCCTTTATTCCATCAATGAGATGCAACATATGGAAGGAGTGCCATTAAGTTGTTGAACAAAGTTATAGGTTAAGCGACCCTCTAGATGAGCGAACGATCACTTCTCTACTAGGAATGAATCATTGCCTGATATGGGTCCAATCCATGACATAGACAGCTTCTCACCATTCCAAATTCCTCAGATGGGTATTTGGAGTGGTGAGAAGCTTTCTATGGCATGGATTGAACCCATATCAGGCAATGATTCATTCATAGTAGAGAAGTGATCATTCGTTCATCTAGAGGGTTGCTTAACTTGGAACTTTGTTCAATAACTTAATGGAACTCCTTTGGAATGTTGTCATCTGTTATGGTGGAACAGTGAGGAATGTCCGCAGTAATTCAATTAACTTTATTAATAGAGTATAGGACACAAACAGGAACTACGACCCTTTTTTTTTTGTCCGATTACTGCCGAGGAACCAGTTGGAGTACTATTAACTTTAACTACAACTAATATGAAACTTAGATTGACTCTTCTCCTAGTACTATTACAGCGCGCTGCAACTGCTATGAAATTTAGAAATCCGTTTGATAATTGTGTTTATAGGAGTGGATGTCGAACAGTAATCTCTATAGATTCTAAATAACAATTCTCATAAACTAATTAAGTACCACTTACTTAGTTTATCATAGGCGAAATAAACTAAGTAGCATTTGCTTAGTTTTCCATAATTTTCAATAAACTCAATGATACTCTCCCTTTGCTCTTCAATACACTCATATATATATATATATATATATATATATATATGTGTGTGAAATATACTTTGCAACTTAGAAACCCGTTTGACATTCACTCAGTAGGAGTGAATGCCGAATAGTCCCCAGTTTGGGACTGTTATTGGATGTTATGTCTCTCACTTAGGTCAATGCTAATTCACAAGGTGCGTACGTGTTTATAATTTTTTGAGGATTTTTCAGCTAGTGTCTCTACATATGTTCTTTGAGTGCATACTTAGACTAAGTTGTCTTGGTCTATTTCGTGTACTTGAAGACCATGGGGAGGTGATGCTGAAATTTTCTTAAAATATTATAAACACGCACCTTTTGAATGGCATTAGTGAGGAGACGCATCCAGGAACGGGATAGAAGCCTAACCCCTGTAGAGTGGAGATATATACTAGGTAAACTAAATACATGCATATATATTCTAATTGGGTATTTTCTTCAATTAATGATGTCAGCCGACCGGAGTTGGATGTACCGTAGGATACCAATTGATGGGAGGGGATTAGTTGATGCGCGTCATAGTGAAGGGTGTCCAATTTTATGAACAAAGCAATAGAACATGTTGATGATCCGAACGGAAAGATCAGATGCCCGTGTTCCAAGTGTAAGAAGATGATATGGAAGATTGCGGATGAAGTTAAAATTGACTTATATTCATGTGGGTTTGTGGATGGATATTCGGTATGGATTCATCACGGGAAATTATCTGAGTTTAGAGAACAGACATATAGTACTGTAGACCACTCGGATCACGGGGATTCGCAAACAGATAACTATGATGTCGTGCAGATGTTGGTTGATGCGTATGGCCCTACCAATATTGACTGGGCTAAAAACGAGCATGCGTCAAGCAGTTCTCAACAAAAGCCAAATGATTCAGCAGCTACTTTCTACAAGTTGCTATCTGAATCGGGTGTTCCATCAGTATCCCGAAATGACAAGACACCAAAGCTTTTCTGCGATTCTGAAGCTTTTACATTTCAAAAATGAGTATGATTGAAATGAGAGAGGATTCAATGATTTGCTTGATATTCTTAGCGAGTTCTTACCCAGGGATAATACGTTGCCCGCGAATTACTATGAGGTGAAGATGATGGTTAAGGGGTTGAATCTCGGGTATGAGAAGATCGATGCTTATGAGCAGGATTGCATGTTATATTATGGGGAGGACAAAGATAAGGTGCAGTGTGATATCTGTAACTCACCAAGGTAAAAGATCACAAAACGTGGAGGGAAGGAGAAACATGTTCCAAAGAAGATTTTACGGTATTTATTTCTCTCTTGCGCCGAGGTTGCTGATGATTATTCATGTCTCACAAGACACCGCTTCAAAGATATGAGTTGGCATAGAACAAAGGATGTCATGCCCGGTGTTGACTCACCCAAATAGATGGAGATGAATGGAAGAATTTTGATGCCAATTTTCCACAATTTACCGAAGAGGTTAGGAATGTCAGGCTTGGGATGGCTACAGATGGATTCTGTCCATTTAATAATTTTAGTCAGCCTTATTCTGTTTGGCCAGTGATTATGGTAGCTTACAATCTTCCACCGTCAATGTGCATGAGGGATCCGTGTCTTTTCTTGACCTTACTTATTTCGGGGGATAAGAGTCCTACAAAAGACATTAACGTGTACCTCAGGCCATTAGTCGATGAACTTAAGATGCTGTGGGAAACAGGTGTTCAGACTTTTGATAAATCTGTAGGGCAGAATTTTGTGATGAAGGCAGCCTTGTTGTGGACTATCACTGACTTTCCGGCACTTGGGATGATTAGTGGTTGGTTGACTCATGGCAATTTATCATGTCCAGTCTGCATGGGGGATGTGCAAGGCACTCAACTACGTCATGGCCGGAAAATTAGTTTTTTGAATCGTCGTAGATTCTTTCGTCATTGAGCACGATTATAGAAAGATGTCTACACAATTCAATGTAAAGACAGAGAATAAAGGGGTTGTTGGTCGACATTTGGCAAATGACATATTAAATCAAGCTAAATGATCTAACATTTCCACCCCCTGGGAAGGAGCATGGTACATTGAGAGCTATAGGATATGGGAAAAGTCATAACTAAACTCACTCGCCAATTTGGTTTGAGTTGTCATACTGGGTCACACTAGCACTTCATCATTGTATAGATGTTATGCATACAGAAAAAAATGTATTTGAGAACTTGTTTTACACCGTACTAGATACAAGTGGTAAAAAAAAAAGACAATGATAAAGCACGTAAAGACTTGGAGGAAATGAATATCAGGCGGAAATTGTGGCTCCGACCTAACAACACAAAACCAAAAGCTCCATTTTGTCTTACCAAGCAACAGGTTGAAAACATTTGCAAGTGGCTTAGCACATTGAAGCTCCCAGATGAATATGCTTCTAACATATCTCGTTGTACTAAGGTTGAGAAGTTGAAAATTACTTGCTTCAAAAGTCATGATTGTCATATATTCATGCAGAAGTTGATGCCAATTGCATTTCGTGAGATGTTACCCAGGAATATTAATGATACTTTTACCGTACTTTCAAATTTCTTTCGGGATATTTGCTCAACTGTTATAAGGTATAGTGATGTGGAGCAGATGGAGAAAAACATAGTGTTGACAATGTGTAAGCTCGAAATGATTTTACCACCGGGGTTCTTTGACAGCATGGAGCATTTGCCTATTCATTTGCCATATGAACTTAAGCTTGGAGGACCGGTGCAATATCGATGGATGTATCCATTTGAGAGGTAATATCACATACATTGTGCAATATTCATCATCTTTATATTTAACTTATCAGGTAATATATATCACATACTTTCATATGACAGGTATATGCGTCGATTAAAGCAGAAAGTTAAAAACAAAGCGCACGTAGAGGGTTCTATTGCTGAACGCTATATGGAGGAAGAGCTTGTCAACTTATGCTCGTTGTACTTTGACGATGTAGTCGCAACGAAACATAACCGTCTAAGTTAGAATGAGGTCGGGTATCCGTCTGGTCGTGTTAATGATGAGTTGGTTGTATTCACTTATCCAGCTAAACCATTTGGACATGAGACGAAGACTTACCTAACCGATAAAGATTTAAAGATTGTCTCTACATACGTGCTTCTAAATATGCCTGAAGTATCGTCGTACATCAAGTATGTATTATTACAAGTTAAAAATGATTTATCTATCCTTAATCAAAAATTAATTAATTGCCATATTATTGTACGTAGTTCATTCGAATTGGAAGCACATGCTTCTAACCCGGGGTTGACAGAATTGCAGATGGAAGCATTCACTAATGCAAATTTTCACCAGTGGTTTAAGAGAAGGGTCGAAGAAGAGAACGTGTATGATTGTTTTAGAGATGTCATTTTAGGCCCGTACAAACTTGTTAGTTCATTTCCAGGTTGTTTCGTGAATGGGTATAGATTCAAGGTTGATGACTTGAATGAATTGACATCAGTCAACTCCGACGTTGTCGTGTTGGGAAGTTGTTATGGAGATTCTGAATCCAATTACTATGGAAGATTAAAGGAAGTGGTTGTGCTCAATTATCCAGGGGCTAAAAAGGTCGTTACATTTAAGTGTCGCTGGTTTAATACTGCAAAGGGTGTTAAAGTTGATCGTAATAGAATCGTAACAGTAGATATAAAATTTGTTTTACTGTCTGATGATGTATTTGTGTTAACCAGCCAAACAACTCAAGTGTACTACGTCCCTAATGTCGTTCACAGTAGAACCCCCTGGTATACAGTTGTGACAACGAAGACTCGTCCATTTGATGGTACTAATTTGTTTGGAACGGATGACCCGTTGTAAGAACAAGTTAGCAATCCCAGCCACGTTGTGGTATATGATGACGATGTGTTGGGTGATTATGTCGTTGACGTACTTGATGTTGACGAAGTGGAGGACGATGTGGTTGTTAGTCCGTATGTGATGGTAGAATATGATATTGAGGAAGAAATTGATACAGAAGAGGAAGAGACAGAATTAGAGGATGAAAATGATTTTGACTCTGACGGGTTTGACGACGTACTACTTCTTCACTAATTGGTGTTTTGTAAATACTCTGACGGGTTTTGACGCTTGGGACTACTTTGCGAGATCATCAGCCACCGGAAGTATCAGATGCAGCATGGGCTGCGATGTGTGAGTACTGGGATGATGTTGCGTTCAAGACCAAGTCGGAGCAGATGAAGAAGAATCGCGGTAAGCTGCAAGTTGTACATACTTCTAGCTCGCAGTCGTTTCAGGAGGTTAAGTCGGTATGTATTTCTCTTTAGTTTAGTTTAATATTATATTGCAACTATAGTAAATTTAGGTGATCTTTGTGACTTCCCCAAAATAGGTATACATCACCCATTCTGAGTTGTCAATACAAGGTACAGAAACAACTACAACTTTATTATTACAACAGTAAAACTGTGAGTTTGAATACAAATATTATCTTCTAGACAATATCTATACCCAAATAAATCCTCATCACATTTATTGATACATTATTTTACAAAAATGGTGAGGACTACTAAACAACTCTCTCTAGAACCTTCATTCCATACCCCGACTAGTACTCGCTACATTCTCGCCTCCTGAGAAGAAAAATGGAACAAAAAGGAAAAGGGTGAGCTCAACTAGCCCAGTAAAGAATATTATGACTAAGATAATATACAACAAATTATCGTTAGTCTTCAACAGGAAAAATCGAGAGAATACATTAAACAACAAGTTTTAGAGCAATATTCAGAGCGGAAAATATTAATTCATAGAAAGTTACGTAGAGGATGAAATCTACTAATATCTATGAATTTAACGATCCATCATCATTATTTTATCCTGTAACATCAATCAATATTCATCCGGAATCAAATATTCATCTTTGCACTACCGACCAAAGATATTCATCAGTCGGTCATGTTCATCTAAACACCTGTTCATCTTTGCACTACGGCCCAAAGATATTCATCAAGAAATCATTCATCTTTGCACTACAGGCCAAAGATATTCAGTAATATCATCATTTAGGACTGAGGCTGATGAAAAATATTTTAAAGAAAACTAATCCAGTGAAACAAAAGAACAAGTATTAAGGATTTGTATTTCAGCTATTTCATGTCCAAAAATACCTCATAAATAATCATAGTGGTGTAAAATTCAAGAATGATCAAAACATGGATACAATCAAAGCTAGTATCCATAATAGATATTTTGGACGAAAAGTAAAAATTTTATTTTTCTGTGAATAGTGTCGTATTCATGAATAGTGTCGTATACGTGAATAGTGCCATATACGAGAATAATAACTCTGGCACAAAAAGATAGAAATTCCACAAAAAACATCATCATGCTTCGTGAATAGTAACTCGTGAATAGTAACTCATGAATAGTAACCCCGACAAGAAAAAGTTCCAAATTTGATAAAAAATTCCAACCAATATTTCAGCATAATGATATTGAAGAAATAATATCATTTGAGAAGAAAATAACATCCCTTACCTCACAAAAAGGCAGACTTGACGATGAAAAACCGGATCTAAAGTGAAGGAACTTGCACCGTATAACAACACTCAAAGTATACTCACAAGAATACGCTCAATATATCGAGAGAGAAATAGAGAGAAACTTGGGTTTACGGTGTGATTTTCAATTCTAACCCAAGACCCTATTTATAGGAAAATGCTTAGAACACCAAAGTAGAAAATTGAATATAATATTAATATATTTTCACATTTTCCTTATCCCACCTGTAGACAACCGATCTCACCCATTTGAATCACATGTGAGGCCAACTTAGTTGCAAAAACGTTTTTCTCAAAATAATTAACTAAAACTCCCAAAAATTAATTATTTTGAACTTGAACTTCAATAATTCATAATAAATAGCCCTTTTATCGAAAATTGAATCTTATGCGATTTTTATAGGAAATTCAATTTCTACAACTTTACTGAGAAGAAAGTTTTTCCAAATTCCAAATGAAATTAATCAAATTTTTGATCAATAATTATGTCCACCAACACACAAAACATGTGTTAAACATTTAATGCCACAAAATACTCTTCCTCCTCATATACTCATATATCCCACATTCATTGTAAAAATATCATCGTTAATATATTATTAAAATAATATATTTAAATGAATTATTTTATCGAAAAAGATAAAATATTAATTTTCAACAATTGTCACATTAAAATTTTCTCGATCTATATCCTCATAAAATCAATATTTTCCTCATCATATAAATCAATAATTAATTATTCATAAATAATATTATAGAATCACATTATATGACAACCGCATAGTTCTAAGGGATAGAGGGGCTTTCCAATAAGGATCTCTCCTTCTGGCGCCATTTGATTAGATGATCAAACCTCTCCTTAGAAAAGAACTTTCTAGACATTGTCAATAATGTTATCTAATAATATTATTGAGATAATATGAATTATTGTCCGATAATGGAAAATACGGTGTAATGACAATTATTAAAACAACAAAGAATATAAAATATCAACGCAACAATTATTGAATCAATAAAATAAAATATTCGAATAAGTAATTCATCGTAACCATTATTGAAAAGTGCCTTCAATAATTGGTGCAATACCGCAATATCTTGTGCAACAACGCCAGACATCGTGTTTTAACCACCGGGTATTCCAACAAGTGTTAATCAGAATAACTACGCCAAGTTATTTTTAAACAACTTATATTTTTCGTTTTCTTCATCCAATCGCTTTCATTATGGGGCCCCATAATACAGGTGTGTCATCGCATTTAATATTCCCCGACGGTAAGAATATTCCACGACCAAACGAATATTCCCTCGACAAAAATAAATATTTTATAACCACCGCTTATTTAAAATATTTCGCATTTTACCCATAACTAACCACATTAATCAAATCAACCCTTACTAATTAAAAAAAATAATAGAGGAAAATAAATTTCATTTATTAATTATTTGGGGTCTTACAATCTTATTTAATGTATATGATCTAGGCCATGTGGAGTAGCTTGGGCCGACCTCCTACTATGATCGAGTTCTAGGATAGAGTCCATACGCAAGGGCTCTACTTGGTCAACGATATCTCCAAAGAAAGACTAGCTATACTGGGTAATACATTTACTAAAATAGATATTATTTAGGATAATATTACGTAATTTATATGATGATACCAAGATAACTCACTTGTATATCAAATTACAGAGCGGTTTGAGAAGCTCCACACCCAACAGATACTTGATTTGTAGAAGTCGCTAGGGCGATCTTTGAGACGTTAGATTCCACCGATCCTTCCGCCTCGAGATTAGTTTATCTCGGAGACGAGGAGGCGGCTCTTTGGTCGCGTCTCAAAATACTCCCACACCAAGACTACCGACCCCAAGATCGAGTGTTGGGGTTACTGAGGATACCCGGCTATACACGCTGCCGGGAGGTATAATATTTGTGTTTATTTTGTGTTTATGAATAAAGTAAACTTGTAATATTATTCATGTTATATTATTTTTATAGGCTCTAGCCATTGTTGTCTGCTCGAGAGCTCCTGTGGGACCATCACATACTGGAGTCGACTTAGATGATGCTTTGTTCCAAAGATGTTATGGTTTGGTGGTGTGAGAGGTTTGAGACCGATCCATTGTTCCATCGTCGAGACCCAGCCGGTAGTTCTTCGCCTCCATCGACCACGCAGACGTTGGTGGTGCCACGTACGAGAAGTACGGGTATTCCTCTCGAGCAAGCAATGTGATACGCGACGAGATTGTTCGGATGGTGGTTACCTTAGTCGAGGACGCGTTTGGGCCGATGTTGAGTCAGCTCTCGACTACTCAGGTATATTGCGTTTTAAATACAAATATATATTCTGCATGTTATTTAATTTTCATTTAGTTATCTTTAACTGAATCATATATATGGACTAATGAGTTACATTATATTGTACCAACAGGGGGTGTGACCGGTGGAAGCGTAATGACGATTTTTTATACTCCGAAGCGTCGTCGTACGCACTACCGATGATCCTTCTCACACCGGGGGCTCTACTAGCTTGACTTAGTTTACATTCTTTTGTAGTTTAAATTCTTTTGTATTAATTTTACATAACTTTTGACGTACATATTGTAGTTTAAAGTACATCTTTTATAATTTACATTAGTTTAATTTACTTTTATTAATGCGGTTTTACATTTCATTACTTTGGTTTGTTGCGGTTATGCTAGTTGTAGTAATGGGATGTTTTTGACATTTAGCTTAATTTAGCTTATGTATGTGATGTTGGGAAAACAGGTACAGGTACAGGTACAAGATGTGGGTTAAATCCCTGGATATTGTAAAAACAAAAAAAATATTTTAAAAAAAAGAAACAGTAACCTCGATGAAATAATGGTCTTCTCGACGGAATACCGTCGAGATTAAGTTTCTTTCCATTTTCGGCATACCGCTACGTGGCATACATAGCCTTGACCGAATATCCTCAACCGAATATACTCGACGGACGAGTTATATAATCGACGGAATTTCGTCGCTCTTAAGGTGATTTTCCATTTTTGTCAGGTTGCCACGTGGCATGCTTATCATCGACCGAATATCCTCGACAGACACAATTCAGTCGGGGATATATTAACTCCGACCGAATGTTCCATCGAACCTATTTAAAATCGGCGTTAAGTGTTCTTTAGAGAAGAATCGACGGACTTATTTTCGACGATATGCTTATATACTAATAGGAATTGTCAATAGGAATATTTAAATCGGAGATGATGTTACCCTCAATGGAATAGTCTTAGTACCGACGGAATATTCCGTCGGAAATAAGCCTTTTTGTTGTAGTGGTTTAAGAAAGCTTTGAGCGTAGTATAAGTTTTCTTCGAGTGTATCCTCGCCCTACCAGTCGGAATACTTTTCTTTCAAAGGTAATAAGAGTGCAGCTGGGTCGAGCGGGGATAACAGGAAAATAGTGTGATGGTCCGAGACTGTCGAAATTTCTCAATACATTATAAAACGGCATGACATGCAACAGATAATTGTATTGAGGATCTCAGATGTGTGTGTCATATTTTATACGTCACTTAATAATTGATTTTGGCAAACAGCAATAGGGTGATGAGAACCCGACTTTGAAAGCGTCAAAAGTGCACCTCATTAGAATGAATATGATAGTAATCTTCTCGTTCTTCTTTGGGGTCTTAAAATATTTTCTTCTTGTATTTTATATGGCATTATAACAATTTGAGTTGGATCTCATCATGAGATAATATTGTATTAAAACTCACAATTTTATACATTTGTCGTGACTCGCACTGACGGTTTAACATTTGTATAAATGAAATTTGTATTTGATTTTTATAGTGTGATATCTGACGACTCAAAATGGATCGTGTGGACCTATTTTAGGGGCATCACAGTATTATATAAAAAAACAACTAATTTAATGTTTAAACTTCACAAACTATGTGAGAATACAAAACTAACAATAAAAAGAATTAAAATTCCACAATAAAAAGAAGAACAAAAAGTTTACTACTACTATTCCAAAGTGACACCTTTACATATGTGACATGAATTGAATTTAAAATTTAATGGTTCCAAAATCTCATCAATTTAAAGTAATTAAGACAATATCTAGGACCCAAATAACTCAATTATATAAAATAAAAAAATCTTACTTGAAAGCTTGCTCAAGCAAAACCATTAATTCAACTCTCTCAAATTTTCCGGAATTTGCAAAAGCGGTGGATATAATACGACGACCCTGCAAACACGTCATATTTATGGAATTATGTAATTGATACCAATTACATATTTATGCTACTCTCTCCGTTCCTTAATATAAGTTGTCATTTTAGAGTTGTGCACAAATATTAAAAAAATGATTGTATAGCATTAAATATAATATCAATTGTCTATATTGTCCTTGTATTGACAAAAGATAGTGTTATTTATTGGGCAAAAATAGTGAGAGAACTAAAGTTATATTTATTACTTGGAGTAATATTAGAAACTAAATAATTAATGTTTAATTGAAATTCTCAAACGACTTATATTAAGAAACAAAAATAATTCTCTAAAACAACTTTTATTAAGTAACGGAAAGAGTATTACGTAATATGCATGCCCCCTTCAAATTCTAACAGTTGACTAGAGCTGATCTTGTGTTTGTCGGACAATTTCTCTATATCAATTAACTGACCAAAATTAAACCCTAACACTTCATTTTACACATTAAAAACGTATTTAATTTCTCTAAATATTCTAATGCTTGTTTTCGGATTCAATATGCAGCAACAATGCCAGAAACAACTATGCCCGCCATGATGACGATATGCAAGCTGCTAAGAGGGAGGTAATTAAAAGGGATTCGGTTATGGTAATTTCACCGTAGTAATTTTTATAACTTTTTATTGGATGAGTTATAAAACATATTACATTAATAAGTTTTATATATAGCTATTGCATTAGTTAATGTAATATTTTCTATAACACATACAATAAAAAATTAGTATATAAGTACTAACTTCATCCTAATCAGATTCGATTAAAAAAACATTATCCATATCTTACTCTTAATTTATGTCATACTCCATATTTTACTACTTCCACTCCAAAGTGTCACTTTTGATTATTTTGGAAAAGAAAAAAATTATTTTCATTTCACTCTGAGCTCCATTTTACTTGCACATTACTCCCTATGTCCCAAAATAAAAAATTTCTATTTATAACATTTACAAAATTTAATAATATATTTTTATACCACGTTCATCTTCTAGTTTATTGACGCTTAAATTTAGTGGTGTCTTGATAATGTAATTCTGATGATAAACTAATAAATTAATAATATTATTATAAGATAAAATAATATTAAATAAATTTGATAATTAATTATTATCTCCGTTCCTAAAAGATTGTCGTTTAAGGTTTTTGTACATGGATTAAAAAAATACTCCCTCTAGAGAGTTTCACAAAGATTAAGAATAGTTATAATTTTATTATTTTACCCTTAATTAATATTACGTCTTCTTCATCTCTTCAGTCTAATCTCTGTCGTCTTCTTAATCTCTTCAGCCACCTCCCTTGCCGCCACCATGACCGGCACTCCTTCCGCCACTATGATCGGCACTCTTTCCACCGCCACCGTTATAACCCCCTCCACCGCCACCATTATAACCCCTCCGCCACCAAGAACATAGCGAATGGAATGATGAAGAACACGAGAATGGCATCCAGAATGTAAATAGCAAGCCACAGATCCTTCATCGACGAGAGAGAAAGACGCCGGATCTGAGGAGAGAGAAAGAAAGATGAAGACGCCGGATTTGATTCGAATCGATTTAATTAGGGTTCCATTGGTAATGATTTGGGGTAATCGCAGATCTGATAGATTAGGATTTAGGGGATGTTCTTATTTTCCAAAAAAAATAGAGGAGAGAGAAAGAAAGATGAAGACGCCGGATCTGATAATAGTGGTGGAGAAGGAAGGGTAGAGAGGGAAAATAAATGCCAAAATATTCTTGAAATTGTAGAATGTCAGATATTTTGGGGAAAAAAATACCCTAAAACGTCTATTATTTTGGGATGGAGGGAGTATCATTTATCAAATAAAATTTATTTGAAATTTTATCACTATCCCTTTATGGGAAGTTGAAAACTATTAGGAGTAATATATATATACACACACATATGTATAAAGTCGTCATTAGACTCACAACTCAAAGGTTGACAAGGGTTGGAATAGAATGTTGTAAAATATTATAATTGGACAAAATAAATTTAAAAAAAGCACTCTAAGCGTCAATAAATAAATTTTTTTTACTGATATATTTTGATCTCCCTCTAAAAATGTTGTGGTTCCGCCGCTGATGAGTCTACCACCGGTGTGTAGTTGTCTTATGTGTTATTGTTGTATATGACCTTGCAGGAGATTCTGCTCAATCTTTCCTAAAACTTGATTACCCGGGAAGCGGCAACCGCCTGGTCCTCTCTCTTTCTCCTTAGCTCCATGTATTTATAAATACATTTATTTAATATACTTATAATGTATGTATGTGTTGGGAACTTGTGACTCATAATATAGAAGTCATTGGAAAAGGCTAGTGCGGAGCCTAGCGGAGCGGAGCTCGGGCCGAAGGTACAGGAGACCCAGACGCACTATCAAACCACCGGAAAGGTACAGGTTTAATGATATGGTTGCATATGCTTTATCTACTACTAGTGGGGACTCGTCCACGTTTCAGGAAGCTATTGCTAGTTCTGAAAGTGACAGATGGATGGAGGCCATGGTGGAAGAGATGGAGTCATTGAAGAAAAACAAGACTTGGAAATTATTAGAATTACCTGAGGGAAAGAAACCAGTGGGATGCAAATAGGTGTACAAGAAAAAGGATGTTGTATCAGAAAAGGAAAAGAAACAGTTCAAGGCTCGATTGGTAGCAAAGGGATACTCACAGAGGAAGGGAATTGACTATGATGAGGTGTTTTCTCTAGTGGTGAGACATACCTCAATCAGGATTATTTTGGCATTGGTGGCTAGCTATGATCTGGAGTTAGAGCAGCTGGATGTGAAGACAACCTTTCTTCATAGTGATTTGGAGGAAGTGATATTCATGGAGCAGTCTGAGGGGTTCAAGCAGCCGGAGACTGAGCACGTGGTTTACATGTTGAAGAAGTCACTGTATGGGCTGAAACAGTCTCCAAGACAATGGTACAAGAAGTTCGATTCCTTCATGATCCGGATTGGATTCACTCAATGTGAGTATGATTGTTGTGTTTACGTGAAAAATCTTGAGGATGGTTCTTATATTTTTCTGTTACTGTATGTGGATGACATGCTTATTGCTGCAAAGAGCATGATTGAAGTAAACAGGTTGAAGAACTTGTTGGGAAATGAGTTTGACATGAAGGACTTGGGTGAAGCTAGGAAAATACTTGGGATGGAGATTCGCAGGGATAGAACAGCTGGTAAGCTGTGGTTGACACAAAAGAATTATGTGGAAAAAGGGTTGGAGAGGTTTAGTATGGCTAATGCTAAATAGGTTAGCACTTCATTAGCGAGTCATTTCAAGTTATCTACAGCACAGTGTCCGAAATCGGCGGAAGAAATTCAGGATATGTCAAATGTGCCCTATGCGAGCGCAGTTGGTTGTTTGATGTATGCGATGGTGTGTACAATTCCCGATTTGGCACATGCAACAAGATCTGATGAGCAAATACATGGCCAATCGGTAGGGAGCACCGAAAGTCATAAGTGGGTGTTCGGGGATATCCGAGAGAAGCAAGAACTCATGGGATTATGTTTGCAAAGCAACAGACTCAGATTTCAGTTATAGGGTATGTGGATGCGGATTATGCTAGAAGGTTGGATGATTTGAGATCTACAACAGGGTATGTGTTTACATTAGCAGGTGGACCGATTTGTTTGAGATCTATGGTTCAATCTCTAGTAGCTCTATCTACTGCTGAATCTGAGTATATGGCATTGGTTGAAGCTGGCAAGGAAGCATTGTGGTTGAAGGGTTTTGTGAATGAGCTGGGCATAGATCAAGGTGGAGTACAGTTGTATTGTGATAGTCAGAGTTCAATTTACTTGGCAAAGCATCAAGTGTATCACGCATGAGGACCAAGCATATTAGCATAAGGTTTCACAAGGTGAGGAGCCGATACCATGGGGATGTGATATTGGAGAAGGTGCACACTTCTAAAAATGCAGCTGACATGTTGACAAAGACTGTGACTGCGGACAAGTTTAATCATTGCTTGGACTTGATCAATATCATCAAATGTTAGTTTGGAGGATTACCCCCGAGACTGGATAGGACAAGTGACTTATCTTCTGAATGGACGAGGTTATTCGTCAAGGTGGAGATTTGTTGGGAACTTGTGACTCATAATATAGAAATCACTAGAAAAGGCTAGTGCGGAGCCTAGCGGAGCGAAGCGACGCACTAGCCCATTAGGGTTGCACCGAAAGTCACGGGGGGATTACTGGAAGTAAGCCTCATGCCAGATGGGTACTGAGTTACTACCGTGAAAAGTGGGGGCTTGGAGTAAAACTGAGAGCAGCGGTCGCTATTGGCATCTTGGAGGAGCTATCGCCTATATAAGCGCGAACCACGTTATGATTGCCTCTCGAGCAGAAGGTGTGGCCGCTACTGGCCTCGTGAACAAGATTTTTTGGGTTGTTAATTGGAAATGTCATTATGGGTAATTAACCATAATGTGAAGTAGGATTAGAATTGGATTAGTAGGTATATATACTATCTATTGAAAAGCCCTATGTAACTAAGGAATCATCAATAAATAATAAACCGCCTGTGGAGTACCCAAATTGGGGAACCAAGTAAATCTCTTGTGTTCTTCTTAATTCTCTATCTTTTGTGTGTGTGTGCGTGATCCTATATTCTAACAGTATGTAGTTTAGGATTTATCTAAATCAGCTCGTTATTTATATAATTCAACATGTCAATTATTGATTAAACGGAAAACTATTTAAAAAACTACGACAGTTAATTGAAAATGTCATAAAATTTCTGGTGTTTTCGGGAGTTAATCTATCGGCGTAGCCCAGAATAGATATGGCGTGTTGGGAAAAATCACCTCCCAAATACTGTTATCTTTAATAAATTAGACGGGTAAAATATCAGCACATGTCAAACAGATTACATTTGCAGTTCCACCAAAATAGTAACCACTGCAAGAAATAATGAGTAGAAAAAATATCTAACCATGAGATGCCAAATTTTACGTGGAAAACCCTCTAAAATTAAGAGGTAAAAATTATGGGACAAACTCCAAAGAATTCACTAGAATAATATGAGAGAATACAAAGATATCTTAATTTGAGTACAAACTTAAATTACTTCACCACAATAACTATGTGATGGAACCCAAATAAAACACTCTTTTATTTGAACTACCTTTCTCTCTTTATTTTCTAAGCTTTATAAAAGCTACTCTCTTTTTCTCTTACTCTCAGATGGAGTATGTATTGTTGGCGTGTGTTTCCCATCTGTTTGGCTGCCGTTTTATAGCAGAGTGGAGGGGAAGAAAATTAAATGAAGTTGGCATAAAAATCAACGGGCGGGGAGCATGAAAATTCAATGGGCTGGGAAGGTGGAAAATTCAAGGGGTGGGGAAGCAATAAATGGGGGAGGATTTTTTGTCCAACAATCTCCCCCACCGAACCCATTAGAGGAGGTAATCTCTGTGACCCTGTCACTTGTATTTCATCCCGGCCAATTCCTTGCAAAATTTCAGATTGTCACGAGTGACAACTTTTGTCAACATGTCTGAGGGATTCTCGTCGGTATGAACTTTCTTCACTTTCATCAATTCCTTTTCCATCACTTCTCGAAGCCAGTGATAACGAACATCAATGTGCTTGGTCCGATTGTGATACGTAGCGTTCTTGGTCAAGTTAATTCCACTCTAATTATCACAATAAACCACGTACTCATCTTGTTTCAAACCTAACTCTTGGAGAAACCGTTTTAACCACAACATTTCCTTGCCTGCTTCAGTAGCAACAATGTATTCTGACTCAATTGTAGACAAAGAAACACACTTTTGCAACTTGGACTGGCATGATACTTCTCTCCCTGCAAAAGTAAACAAATACCCCGAAGTAGACTTCTTCTCTTCAGAACCTGCCATGTCTGCTTCTGTAAAACCCTCCAAGACTAGACTCGTACTAACAAAACCCAAACACAAACTGGAAGTAGCTTTCAAGTATCTGAGAATCCACTTAACTGCTTCCCAATGTTCTCTGCCAGGATTTGACAAATACATACTCACAACGCCAACTGCATGAGAAATCTCTGGTCGCGTACAAACCATTGCATACATAAGACTCCCTACAGCAGAGGAGTGGGGAACTGCTGCCATATCATCTCTCCCTTCCTTGGTAGAAGGACACATACACTTTGTCAACTTAATATAACTAGCCAGTGGTGTGCTAACTGGTTTAGCATCACCCATGTTGAACCTTACAAGCACCCGCTCAACATACTTCTCTTATGACAACCACAACCTCTTGACTTTCCTGTCACGAACAATCTTCATACCCAAAATTTGTTTAGCTGGACCTAAGTCCTTCATATCAAAGGATTTAAACAATTCATCCTTGAGCCTGTGAATCATATCGGCATCCTGCCTAACTATCAACATATCATCTACATATAGCAACAAAATTACGAAGTTACCGTTTGGGAACTTCTTGACATACACACAATGATATGCAACTGTTCTACTATAACTTTGATCCATCATAAATTAATCAAATTTTATATACCACTGCCTTGGGGCTTGTTTCAGGCTATACAAACTTTTCTTCAATTTGCAAACCAAGTGTTCTTTCCCTTTAAATTCAAATCCCTCTGACTGCTCCATGTAGATTTCTTCCTTCAAATCACCATAAAGAAAAGTAGTCTTCACATCCAACTGCTCAAGCTCAAGATCCATACTAGCAACTAATCCCAGCACTACTCGAATAGAAGTCATCTTCACAACTGGATAAAAAATCTCATTGAAGTCAATACGTTGCTTTTGAGCAAAAACCTTGACGACTAATCGAGCCTTGTACTTCACTAGTTTTTCACCATCCTTCTTAAACTTAAACACCCATTTGTTCTTTAATGCTTTTCTGCCCTTTGGAAGTGTAGTCAACTCATAGCTATGATTCTTATGCAAAGAATCCATCTCATCCTGCATAGCTCTCAGCCAATTGTTTTTCTCCTTATGAGTCTTGACTTCCTGAAAATCCTCTGGCTCCCCTTCCTCAGAACTAAAAGATATTCAGATGAAGGATATCTGACTGATGTCACACATTCTATAGTGGATCTTGTGAGACCTCGAATTTTATGAAATGAAAGTATTCAATTTTCTTATAATTATTCTATTTAGTAAATGGTTAAATTGATAAAAGGTTAAAGTTAAGGGTGATATGTGAATTTTTTTCAAAATAAGCAAGTTGTCATAAAATAATCGGTGGTAAAAGTATAGTAATACGCGTGGTTGCATAGTAGCACACGGTATTATAAAGTATCTTTGATTATTGATGCTTACGTGAGAAGTCACTCAGTTTTATTCAATTATTGTCATAATATTTTATATTATTAAATCAATAATTTAGACGACAAAGTTATTCATATTATTATTTGCAATATTGACAATGTCTAAAAGTTCTGCCAAGGAGAGGTTAGATAATCTAATTGCGCTCCAATAAGGAGAAATCCTTATCGGAAAGCCCCCTCTTTCCTGGGAACGATCTGGTTGTTAAATATTGTGAATTATAATATTAATGATGAATAATTTAATGTTGATTAAAGATGAAATTGATAGTTTCATTGTGTGAAAATTATTAGTGTTAGTGAAAATCGACATTTATTGATGTCTGAAAGTTATATTGACCAATCGGGTAATTAACCGGATAAATGAACAATTAATTGCTATTAATTCACATGCTTATAACTGTAGGGTTTCGGCACAGAAACGCAGCGAAAATAAACCAATTTAAAGGCAATTTTGAAACCCTAAAACAGGATCCATGCGAAAAATTCAATTAATTTAGAGGTTAGAAATTATACCGATTATTAAAGCTAGAATCGATGCGGTCGAATCTTCAACACAATTCGAATGAACTGTGTCTCTATGGTATCCACACGAACGCTCCGCCAATCGTCGTACGATCTGCAGAAGAAGGAAACGCGGTACTAGCCACCAAGGATGAGGATTTCTAAAACTGTTTTCTCTCTAGTCTCTCTCTAAGAGCGGCTAGGGTTTTGGTTAATGAATAATCCCTAAAATGGCTGCTACATATCATATATATAGTGATTAAAAGGAATTATTCAAAACCTAATTTAATAAAATACGAATTTATATATATATATATATATATATCTTAATTAAGTCTTACTTAATTAATATACCTATATATAAATTATCCTATTAATTTAAATTCATAATTTAAATACTATCAATCATATTGACATATATAAATCTTTATAATTTAAATTAATTCCCTTTTAATTACATTCTATGTGTGTGACCCTATATGTTATTATTACGTTGGCAATAATTTTAAAATCGTATTATAAAATTATAAACAGTGAGCGGCATCTAGTAATGCATCACTGCTACCCAAGTAATAATAAAATCGATGATTTGATGCAACCTTTTCGTGACCAATGTTTCAATGTAATTTAATCCTTTTAACCTTAATATCTTAGATTAAACTAGAGTCATGGAATGTGTCATACTTTTCATAATTTAATCTGAGTTTTCTTGATCAATGAGTAGACTATATGAAATAAATCACTATTTGAGCATGGCCATGCATTTCATAGTCCTACTCAATCAAGAGGCCTATGGATATTAAATTCTATCCAGATCACTCATATTCCTCACACGATTCATGATGTACCCAATAATCACCTTTATAGTCCACCCTATTAAAGGTGACATTTGATGATATCAAAGTACATAAATTCCCGTGTAGTAACATAGTGATTTCAGGTCGGAGGACCATTACATCATTGTCCCTATGAGAATTGCTAATGACACTTCGTATAATGCTCTACATAGAATTCTCATGGTGGGTCTGTCCAGTACATCGTTCTCTAACATGTACCTATGCATTGACTTAATATCTCATATATTTATAACCAATAAGATTTGGTCATCAGTCAATCCACATACTAGCCTTAATGCATCATTGTTGTCCCATCAACAATGATACTCGACTAAGGACATTTAAGAACAATGATACTAATTGTAATTATATAATCTCATGTTCAAGTCACATACTTGAAACTATATAATTTGTATCACTATTCTAAGGATTTTTTATTATGTTAACATTTATATAACGCAGTAAATAAAATCATTCATTTATTCAATCAAATATAATATCAAAATGTTAAGCAATTATATCAAATAATTGGCCTCTAGGACATAAACTCTAACAATAACTGTGAGACCACAAATTTTATGAATAAAGATTTAAATTTCTTGAAATATTTTTTTAAATATTATGGTATAGATTTGATATAATGTTATAGTTGTGGGTAGTATTTATAAATTTTGCAAAGTATGCAAGTTGTTATAAAATATTCGTTTGGTCGGGGAATATTCTTTTTGTCAGGGAATATACGTGACGACAGCACAATCATTGGTGGACCCTAATAATGTAAGTATTGTCGTATTTAGAAAACAATGTAATTATCATTTTATAAAATAACGGCGAAAGTGTTACCATTAAAACCTGTTGAACTACCGGTAGTAAAAGACAAAGACGATGTCTGGCGTGGTTACATAGTAGCACACGGTATTGGTTATTGATGCTTACGTGATAAGTCACTCAGTTATACTCAATTATTGCTACAGTAATTGCTACATCATATCTCTCATATTATTGATTCGATTATTGTCACAGTATCATCTGCATAATATGTTATATTATTAAATCAATAATTAATACAACAAAGTTATTCATAATATTAAATTACAATATTTACAATGTCTAGAAGTTCTGCCAATGAGAGGTTTGGTCACCTAATTGTGCGCCAATAGGGAGAAATCCTTATTGGAAAGCCCCCTTTTTCCTGGGAACGACCTGGTTATTAAATATTATGAGTTATAATATTAATGATGAATAAGTTTGTGTTGATTAAAGATGAATTTGATAGTTCCATTGTGTTGGGATTATTTGTGTTAGTAGAAATCGACATTTATTTCGATAATAATTGATGTCTGGAGATTATATAGTTCAATCGGGTATTCAGGGCACTTTTCGTGTCGAAGTACTATTCATAAGTTACTATTCATTAGTTACTATTCATGAGTTACTATTGAGTCACATTCACTTACTATTAGGGGAGTTGGTGCAAGATTGATGATACTTGCATGACTAAGTTAAAAATGGAGGTATAGATGGAGTCTACTATATCGTAATTAATTTTTTTTTTTCACATGTTTAGAACTATTGAGTCACATGATTTACTATTAGGGGAGGTGGTGCAAGTTTGATAATACTTGGATGACTGAATTAAAGATGAAAGAAAAGTTGGAGGTATTGTACTATAATATTTCGAGCCCCAAAACATGCAATTATCGAAACTATATTTTCCTATAAATAGAAGCTCATTATTCCTTCATTTCTCACCAATTCACTAAAGCTTTAGAGCCATTATTATAAAGAGAAATTATAGAGAAAAAGAAGAAGAGAAGTCTGCTACCTCACTATTCCAGTATCCAGTCTTCTTTTGAGGTAAGGAATATTATTTGTTGTACCTGTAAGGGGTATTATTCTTTCGTATTCATGAAGAGAATTACTTTCTTTCAATACTCGTAAGAGTTGTTTTCCATTCTTCATTATTATATTGGAATAACCTGTTTATGCGAAGTACCGCATACATGGTGAAATTCTTCTGTTATTCTATTCTTTATTATTATGTTGGAATAACCTGTTTATGTGAAGTACCGCATACATGGTGAACTTCTTCTGTTATTCCATTCTTTATTATTATGTTGGAATAACCTGTATATGCAAAGTACTGCATACATGGTGAAATTCTTCTATTATTCCATTCTTTACTATTCTGTCAGAATATCTTGTCTGTGCGTTTTACGCCGGACCTGGTTCCATCATTTATTATTCGGTTGGAATAACCTATCTATGCGAAGTACCGCATGTATGGTGATTTCTGTTGTTATTCCATTCTTTATTATTACATTTGGGACATCCCGTCGGTGTGAATTTTAATTCGACTGGTTCCGTTATTTATTATTCTCGTTGAATAACTGCCTTGGCGCGACGTCATCGCATTTACGGTGATTTTCATTGTTATTTCATTCTTTATTATTCTATTGGAATATCCTGTTTCAGGCGTTTTACGTTGGACCGGTTAAAATCTTTATTATTACATTGGGAATAACCATGCATGCGATCTCTATAGCATGCATGGTGAATCCTTCTATTATTCCATTCTTTATTATTCGTTGGAATAACCCTGTATATGTGGATTACCACATGCATGGTGAATGATCCTTCGTATTCATTCCTTATTAAATTGTGGAAATGATCTGGTTACGTTGATTATGATGAGAGTCATAATAAAAGTATTGGACTGATGAAAATCATGGGTATATGAAGTATTAGTAAGTGTTATGATGAGTTATGTTGGTTATTATGTGAAAACATGAAAGTTTCTTAGAAATCACAAAGGGTTGAAAAATCAGATTTTGGTGAAAATGGAACATAAAATTCAATTGATCATATCTCCTATTATATTTTGAATTTTTGAGTGTGGACAAGTTTTAGAGTTAGATCTATGAGTTTTGTAGCATCTCCAAGTGGAATCACTGTAAAAGGTGTTGTAAATTTTCGTGTGGACTGATTTTAGCAAAGGAGTCAAAAGCTGCAAATACCGAAAATGCTACTGCCCAGATTTTTAAAAGGGATGTTTCAGCCACTTAATTTGTGAGAAAAATTTTGGCCTTTTGGGACATGAAAGTATATGGTATAAAGAACATCCTATCCAAAAATGAGCTCATTCCGACTTAAAATGAGCAAGTTATGACCATTTTAATATTTAGGTTTTTCCGACGAAAAGCGCTATAACCGGAGTTCTATAACTCCGATGACCATGAAATTTAAACTG
This sequence comes from Panax quinquefolius, assembly GCA_020205615.1. Taxonomy (NCBI): domain Eukaryota; kingdom Viridiplantae; phylum Streptophyta; class Magnoliopsida; order Apiales; family Araliaceae; genus Panax; species Panax quinquefolius. The sequence goes on from CM035156.1 coordinate 43,286,535, forward strand.
GAATTTCACGTTAACATGTGTGAGATCCTGTCAAGATTTGGGAATTTTTGGAGTTAAACTTGAGGTATCTAATTTCTTAAGGAATTAATTAGAAATTGATTTTTGAAAAATAGTAAATGAATTTTAAAAATTCTGACAAAAATATATGTTCTTTATGGGACTATATTATGCTAAATCCCAGAAAAGAAATATTTTTGGGACTGATTTGGTATTTTTCATGAAAATAGTTTAGTTACGGACATATAAGTTAAATAGGTTATGTGAAGTAACAATGTTGGAAAATAGGATTTTATGGCTCGGAAATCCTATATAAGGTATATGTAGATTGTTGATAAGGGATTTGATCATTGGTGATGAAATCTTATGAGTATGGCATTTTTGAATGATTAAATACATTATTTGGTAAAGTATAAACAATTGAAATAAATCGTTTATAAGTTTAAGAAGTGATTAAAATATTGTTATGATATTAATAATATTAGATTTTAAGTGGTTGATAATATTTGGATAAATTTAAAGTCTTTAATATTTATCCTTATTTTCGTTTGATTAATGCTTATATCATTATCATCATCCTCATGCTTATATGGTGATGGAAGTTATCTTTGGCTTACGTGCGAAGATGGACTATTGTTTATTGAATTATATATCTTTGGCTTACGTGCAAAGATGAATTGTTAATTATTGGTTTTATTGTTGTATATCTTTGGCTTACGTGTAGAGATGGACTTGGTATGATTATGACCAGGGATTATTCGGTATAGTCATGACCATTGATGATTTAATGAATATCCTTGGCCCGTAGTGCAGGGATGATTCGATGATGTGGTTTATTTATTGTCGAGTCTCAAATGATAAGAATTGATGAAAATATTTTAAATCATAGAAGATAGTAGATTTTATTCTTTACTTGACTCTTCTAATGGATTGCTTATTCTACTGCAGTTAAACTTGATGTCTATTGTATTTTATCAGTTTAACATTGTTAAAGACTAATGATAATTTATTCTGCATTATCTTAGTCATAATATTTCTTACTGGGCTAGTTGAGCTCACCCTTTCTTTCATTGTTCTCTTAAGAAAATGAGAATATAGCTAGGACGAGTCGGGGAACGGAGTGACGGTCCAGATGATAGCATTAGTAGTCCTCACTATTCTGTTAAATAGTGTGACAATAAATATAATGAGGACTCCATTGAGAGTGGATATTGTCTAGAAGACAATATTCTTGTTTAAACTCTCAGCTTATGTTTTGTCGTATGTTACACGACAATTGTATAGTTAAGTTTGTATTTGTATTTTGTACCATGTATTTGGCGACTCAGAATAGGTGATGTATACCTATTTTGGGGGCGTCACAATAACTATGTGTTCACATGTGTGTACTATTGAATCACATGATTTACTATTAGGGGAGTTGGTGCAAGATTGATAATACTTGCATGACTAAATTAAAAATGGAGGTATAGATGAAAGTACTATACTATAATTAATTTTTTCATATGTTTAGAACTATTGATTCACATGATTTACTATTGATTCACATGATTTACTAGTAGGGGAGGTGATGGAAGTTTGATAATACTTGCTAGACTAAATTAAAAATGAAGAAAAAGAGGAAGGTATTATACTGTAAAATTTCGAGCCCCAAAATATGCAATTATTGAAACTATATTTTTCTATAAATAGAAGCTCATTCCTTCATTATTTTTCACCAATTCACTAAAGCTATAGAGCAATTATAGAGATAGAAGCTATAGAGAGAAAGAAGAAGAGTAGTCTGCTACTTCACTACTCCAGTATCCAGTCTTCTTCTGAGGTAAGGGATATTATTATTGTGGTAAGGGTTATTATTTTTATATTCTGAAGAGATATTATTTTTCATATTCGTATGAATATTATTATCGTTCAATATTCATTATATTCGTTTAATATTCGTAAAGAATATTATTTTCGTTCAATATTTGTAAGGAATATTATTTTCGTTCAACTGTTGTAAGTAAGGGGTTTCTTCCAGGGGAAGTTTCGTAATTATTCTGACCCTAAAAAATTCTAAAAAAATTTAAAATGATAATTTGATGAGTTTTCTAGATTGTGTCCAAAAATGGCGATTTTTTGATGTATAGATTATGAGTTATGAATTTTATGGGAAAAGACTATTTTAAAAATAAAACCTTATAACTCCTTGTGGTTAACTCCAAAATTAGTGAAATTTTTATTGGGAGTACATGTATATCACAGGAGCATACCCTGTAAATGTTGAAATTTTTGGACAAAAGTACAGTTTATAATAAATGTCTAAATATTCGGCAGTTTTGGCCATATGAAAAATAGTAAATGAATTTTAAAAATTTCGAGAAAAATATATGTTCAATATGGGACTATATTCTGTTAAATCCCAGAAAAGAAAAATTTTTAGGACTGATTTGTTATTTTTCATGAAAATGGTTTAGTTACGAACATATGAATTTAATATGTTTTGTGAAGTTAAAAAAATTGGTAAATAGGATTTTATGGTTTGAAAAACCTATATAAGGTATATGCAGATTTTTGATGAGGGATTTGATCATTGGTGATGAAATCATATGAGTATGACATTTTTGAATGATTAAATGCATTATTTAGTAAAGTGTAAACAATTAAGATAAATTATTTATAAGTTTAAGAATTGATTAAAATATTGGATCATATTAATAATATTAGAATATGAGTTTATTAAGTGATTGATAATATTTGGATTAAGGTGTTATGAAATCATTGATTTAAAATATTATTTAATGGTTAATAATATTAGTAAATGAATTTAATGTTATTATCTTTGTTAAATATTCGTTGTAATATTATTTTCTGTTCAAATCATTGTTGATACAATATTATTCTTGAATTTTACTCCACAAAGCAGTATCATGTTGACAATCTGGATGTTTTTAAACTCTGGATAAATTTAAAGTCTTTAATATTTATCCTTGTTTTCGTTTGATTAATGCTTATATTATTGTCATCGTCATCATGCTTATATTGTGATTATAGTCATATGTGGCTTACGTGCATAGATGGACTTGGTATGATTATGACCAGGAATTATTTGGTATAATCATGACCGCAATGTTACAAATAATGTGATAAAAGTCCCTCATTGGCCCGTAGAGCATTGATTGACAGTTTTTGGTATGATCATGACCATGGGTTCTCTTCGGCCAAGAGTGTAAAGAGGAATTGTTTTATGGCATGATCATGACCGTTGATGAAAACACGATTATCTTTGGCCCGTAGTGCATGGATAATTCGTGGTCGTGATACGAATGAATATCTTTGGCCTGTAGTGCAGGGATGATTCGATGATGTGGTTTATTTATTAAGCTGAGTTTCAGCGATAAAATTGATGAAAAACTTTTAATTCATAGAAGATAGTAGATATCATGCTCTACTTTACTCTTCTAAAATAAGTTGCATGTCTTTGGCTTAGAGTGGAAAGATGATCTGTTAATGAATATCTTTGGCACGTAGTGGAAAGATGAATTTATTAGTATGATTATGGATAGGAATTGTGATTTGGTATAACCATGGTCTTTGATGTTTCAGGTAAAGACAAGTGATGAAAATTATCTTCGTCCTGGGTGCGAAGAGGAATTTAGAACCACACATATGATTATGAGTTATTCACCTGATTGTGGACAGGAATTGTTGACTGGTCTTACAGGGATAAAACATTGTTGGTGGATTTTTAATGTGGAGGAGATAATAGACTTTATGGTCTATTTGACTCTTCTAATGGATTGCTCATTCCGTTGCAACTATGGTTGAAAAGTTTTATCACCTACCATATGTTCTAAATCTCTGATTTATCACTGACGAAGGCTATTGATGATGTAAATTATCTTTAGTCATAATATTCTTTACTAGGCTATTTGTGCTCACCCTTTTGCTTCACAATTCTTTTCAGGTATTAAGAGTGTAGCTGGGTCGAGCGGGGGTAACAGGGGATTAGAATGGTGGTCTATAGCTGTTGAGGTTTCCCTTAAAATAATATGGAAATAATTTTATTGAGAACTATAGATAAGTGTGTCGTATTTTATACGTCATTTTAATCGTTGATTTTGGTGAACCAAATAAGGTGAGGTGAACCCAACTTTGGAAGGGTGTTTTTGCCACTATCATACAAGATGTCTAATGACAGACGACTTCGTGTTATCATAAGACAGGTTTGTGCACATCCACTTGCTGAGTTTTTCTACGAGCATTGTCTATATAATCTTGGGGTTTATTTGAAATATAATTCTCACTTGGAGACAACAGAGATAATTATATGTCAAGAGAAGACTCGCCATTAGAAAGAAGATGATAGAAATCTTCTTGTTTTTCTTTGGGGACTATTGGGTCAACCAAGGATAATTCTGTGGACATATGATATCTATCATAACCTAGACGCATGGCCTCCCATGTACGAAGGTTTCCTTGAGTATTTTCCAAAGATTTTAATTTCTTAAACAATTATTGACTATACCTTTATGTAAGGTACCATTGTAAGGTCTTGTGGTCAAGGCACCACGAGAGTTATATATATTTATATTAAAACTCACAGTTTAACTGTGGCCATTTTCTGCATGACAGTTGTATAAATGGAGTTGTCAGTAGTATATTTTCTGGAGACTCAAGATGGGTGATGTATACCTGTTTTGAGGGCGTCACAAATCTTCTTAGCTGAGGTTCTTCAATATCAGGTTGCTCCCCCTAATTAACACTCTCTGCATCTGACCCATCACCATCGTGCAAATCTGTATCTGTCATATCTTCATTCTGACCTCCTTCTCCAATTGTGGTATTCTGTACTGGAGATGGAACTTCGCTGAGGTCTGGAACTCTATTATCTCTAGACTGTGTAGCATTATCAAAATGCTCATAATTCTGGTGCTTATGAAACACCACATCTTTGCTCCTGAATAATTTATTTTGCATTGGATCCCATAACCGGTATCCAAACTCTACATCTCCATAGCCAACAAATACATATGGATACACCTGTTAAATGGTAGGGCCAGCCACTTAACAGTAGGCCATGGCATAGCTAATGGGCCAAACGGCTTTCGGGTTTTCATGTCAAAATTGTAAGCCCAAAGCTCGCGGGTTCATGGGCCGGCCCGCGGGCCGAGGGTTTTTTATGCCTATTTTTTGACATTTTTTTGGACTTAATGTGAACGGGTTGGGCCAAAAAGGCCCGAATTTCTGTGGGCCCAAAAATACAAATTAAAACCTGCTTTGGGCCACCACCAGTCCATCAAGCTTTTGGGCCCATTTTCCAAGTCTACATATGGAGTAGACTTGTCATCAAGTTTCGATCTTTGTTCCTTGGGGATATGTGCAAAAGCCTTACACCCAAATACCCTCAAATAAGAATAAGACAAATCCTTACCACTCCAAATCTTTTTTGGAATCTGAAAATCCGACGGTGCTGATAGAGATCTATTAATTAGGTAACAAGCAATTCGAACAGCTTCACCCCAAAATGACTTAGGCAGTTTAACCATTCTCAACATGCATCGCAATCTCTCAATAATAGTGTGGTTCATTCTTTTAGCCACACAATTATGTTGTCGGGTACCAGGAACAGTCTGCTCATGCCGAATGCCATGTTTACTATAGTATTTAGCAAACTCCTTTGAAGTGTATTCCCCTCCGTTGTAACTCCGAAGACACTTCAACGATTTTCCAGTCTCCCTTTCAACCATAGCAAGAAAACTCTGAAAATGTTGGAATACCTGGTCTTTTATTCTAAACAAAAATACTCATACCTTCCACGAAGCATCATCAATAAAGGTAACAAAGTACATATTTCCACCCAAAGACTCGACCTTAATGGGTCCACATACATCAGAATATATTCTCTCTAGTAGCTCTGATTTTCTTTTAGCTGAACTACTAAAAGAAACTCTATGTTGTTTCCCAAACAAACAATAATCACAAGGGCTTAAAACAATACCTTTAGCAAAAAAGAATGAGTGGACTTTTTGCTAATAACTGCAACCCTTTCTCACTTATGTGGTCAAGCCTCTTATGCCATAAGTTTGGTGAAGAGTCATCCTCAATTGTATTCAATTCACTAGAATGCACTTTCACATGAGTCTTGTACAACGAACAACAAGCAACTCCTCTTGCAATCACCATAGAGCCCTTGGTAAGCTTCCACTTTCCGCTGTCAAAGTGATTCTCATAGCCTTCTATGTCTAAGGCCATGCCAGAAATTAAGTTGAGACGTAAATCAGGAACGTGTCTAGCATCTCTCAAGGTAACAGTGCAACCAACACCTGTTTGAATGCAAACATTACCAATTTTAATAATCTTGGACTGATCAATATTTTCCATTCTCACGTACCCAAAGTCTCCAGCTTTGTAAGTTGTGAAAAAATTTCTCTTAGGTGTGGCATGATACGAGGCACCAGTATCAACCACCCAATCAACTTTCTGATCATCAACATGCAAGCATTCCTCTTTCCCAAATGAAAGAATCACAACATCTTCGGTAACTGTGGCTGCAATGTTCTTCTCTTCAACCTTTCCCTGATCACCATTTTTCTACTTGTCTAACCAGATTCTACAATTTCTTTTGTAATGGCCTTTATTATTACAATGAAAGAATCTATACGTTTCACCTTATCTGGTCTTTGACTTGCTCTTGTGATTTTTGCTTTTGCTGCAACTTGTATCTTCTTTGTGAGATCTCCTAAAATTGTTGCTGCCCCTATTCTTTGTGACAAGAGCATGTGTCTCAAAATTTACGCCTTGCTCCTTTCTCCTTGTCTCCTCATTATGAAGGCTGTCCTTGACCATTTGCATAATCATCTTTCCTTCTGGAGCTGAATTGCTTAGAGAAACCACCAAAGTCTCCCACCTGTTTAGCAATGAACTGAGAAGCAAAAGAGCCTGAATCTCATCATCAAGATTCAACTTCATGGTGGACAAGCTGGTTCACCGAACCTTGGAACTCACTTATATGCTCTGACACACTGCTCCCGTCTTTGTATTTTAGATTCACAATTTTCTGAATGACAAAAGTTTTATTTTGTGCATTCTTCTTCTCGTAAATAGACTCTAGTGTTGTCCATTAAGTGTGAGCATCTGTCTCCTGCGAAATATGGTGGAACACACTTTGATCAATCCACTGCCGGATGTGACCAATAGTCTTCCTATTCATTTTATTCCAATCTGCCTCAGACTTATCCGCAGGCTTCTTTCCCTTGAGCTCTAACGGATCATACAGATCCTTGCAATAAAGGATATCCTCCATTTTGGGCTTTCAGATCGAAAAATTTGAAGAGGTCAATTTAATCATGGCTCCAACTGATTCCTCCATAAAATTTATCAAAAAATAACCAACTAAATAACCTTAGCTCTGATACCAGTTGTTGAGAAAAATTCACCTTCCAAATATTGTTGTATTCGATAAATTAGACGGATAAAATATCAGCACATGTCAAACAGATTATATTTATAGTTTCACCAAAATAATAACCACTGCAAGAAATAATAATGAGTAGAAAAAATATCCAACCACGAGACACCAAGTTTTACGTGAAAAACCCTCTAAAACTAAGAGGTAAAAACCACGGGACAAACTCTGAAAAATTCACTAGAATAATATGAGAGAATACAAAGATATCTTAAATTGAGTACAAACTCAAATTACTTCACCACAATAACTATGCAATGGAACCCAAATAAAACACTCTTTTATTTGAACTACCTTTCTCTCTCTATTTTCTAAGATTTATCAGGGCCGACCCTGAGTTTTTAAGAGCCTAAAACGACAACAAAAAAATGGGCCTTTTGTGAATTGTTATTAAGATATGCATAAAAAAACTTAAGAACTTTCCGTGAACAAAATAACATCAATACGAAATAATACAAGTCTGTCATTGAGATTTGGGCTTATTTCATAAGATAAATTTTTTATGGACCTTTAAATTTAAACTGACGTGGACTGAGCTCTTTTGTTTGGATATATATATATATATATATATATATATATATATATACATAACACAAATACCTTTTCGGAGCCCTAAAAATGCGTCAATTTTAGTGGGTTTAAAGTTCGAAGCACTTGGACTTTAGCCTGTGTATTTTGCTTGAGCTTTATAAAAGCTACTCTCTTTTTCTCTTACTCTCGGATGAAGTATGTATTGTTGGTGTGTATTTCCCATCTGTTTGGCTGCTGTTTTATAGCAGAGTGGAGGGGAAGAAAATAAAATGAAGTTGGAATGAAAATCAACGGGCGAGGAGCATGAAAATTTAATGGGTTGGGAAGGTGAAAAATTCAAGGGGCGGGGAAGCAATAAATGGGGGAGGATCTTTTGACCAACATGGCGACGAATAGTTATTCGTCATATATAGTTTAAAAAAATCGTCGACATAATGTCATTATGTCGTAATCAGCAGATATACATATAACCCTATATATATATATATATAATATAGTTTCTACTAATTAACAGACTAATATATGTTACGTTTTTTTTGGCATATATCATGTGCTAAACTTCTTCAATTGACACTGAAATACGACTTCAGAGGAGTGAGGTATATAACAAATACTCATACTAATATATTTATCCTAGTAGGTAACTAATTAATTAATAGTTGTTCTAATTCATGATTAATCATATTCTCTTTCTTGTAGTCTTTTGAGAGAGACCTTAACAAGATGAAGAAGAAGCTGCAATTTCTCCGCAAAGCGTTGAGGTTTACACCCTATAATTTTCTATTTTACGCCCTCTTTATTTTAAAGATTTTTTGTAGTATTATTTTACTAAATTAAAATCTCTATTTTAATTTAATTGCACCTTAATTTTTGTTAGCTAGTATTTTATTTCCTGATTTTGGTTATTTCTTCGGGGGTAACCGACTAACCGTAACGAGCTTCTGAAGGTGGCAGCTCTTTAATAAATAAAGTAAATGGAGTATTTAACAAAATATAAATAATTTTGAATTTCTAATTCATTTTAATAAATTATCTTGAATATCCAAAATTTAAGATAAATTTTACCGTTCATAATGTCGAAGTCACGGGACTATTATTAGTATATATATATATAGTGGGTGAATAAATGTAATCCCAGCTAGTACAATTTATTTATAATTGTAGCTGCGCTATTGTCGCTCATATATGTACTGATTAATGCGACAGATTACTTGTGCCAGACCCAATTTGCAATCGAAATATAGTAAAGAATAATATTAGAGATACAATTTATTTTATAATTATTTTATAATTGACTTATATAATATACTTTACCTCAGTTTTTATGTGGGGACCGAAGATTACATTGAATCAATTTATTTATTAATATGTTGAGGTAGAGTATGACAAATCAACAAATTATAAGATAATTATAGAATAAATTGTGTCTCTAATATTACTCCTATAATAAAACTCGCACCAAAGAAACTGCATTTGAACATCCACCCGTTTGGTCAAAGTATATTGAAATTTAATTACTCTTTAAGATAAAGGTTGTAGAGAGAGTTGCTACAATAATTAGGAAATAGAAAGTGAAAATAAAGATGAACAAATATGAGATGTGTATCACATGTCTCCATTTTATTTACTCAATTAATTTTAATATACTATCTTTTCGTTCTAAATAGTTATATATTTAATTTTAAATTGATGTGAATTTATTTAATTTTAGTTGATATAATTATTATATTTGTATAATATAACAATTAATTATAAATTTATTTTATTTTAAATTTTAATAAATTATGTCAATTTTAAAATTTATTAGGGGATAATTCGATAAAATTTGTACAAGATTTTTCTGCAACTCCATCCATTTCTATTTTCCCATATAGCCCACAAACCGTAGATAGCAAAACCCAAATTTAGAGAGAGAAATGGCGGTATCCGCATTATCCATCGTGACACCAAAGCCTGAGACCGTTAAACCCTTCAATCCCAGACCATTCAGTGTATGCAGATCCTCTACTTCATCATCTTCTCCTTCATCAATTTCGACTTCCTGTCAGAATTCAACTGCTCCAAACAATAAGAGGCCGTTATTTGAAGTGGGCATTGGGCTATTGGCTGCTTCTTTGTTGGTATCTTCTCCATTAAATGCCAATGCCACCAGACTTAATTACTACGCTACTGTTGCAGAATCCCCTTGCGAGTTTAAATTTGCTCCTTCTGGACTTGGGTACTGTGATCTTTCTGTTGGTTCTGGGGAGGAAGCTCCGTATAATGAGCTTATTAATGTGAGTTCATTAATGATTCTTATTTGTAGTTGCTTTTTTTGGGTTGAATTTTGCTGAGTTAATTGTTCTCAATTTGGTGTATGAGCTGCCACTAGATCATTTTTTTTACTGTTATGTGGTTGTTATTTCTTCAATTTCTGTTTTGTTTTGTTTTTGGTAGACAAATGAGTGTCCAATTTGGGCTCCAACTGTCCCAAAATGAGTGTATTCCTATAGAAAAAAAATATTACTAAATTTATAATTAATTAATTAAGATGCTATCTTGGTCGTTGATTAATGATTATGTCATTATTTGTTCTTAATTTAAAAAACTACTTTTATGTCAAACTAGACTTTGGGAGATACAGGGTACACCCTCCATCAGAAAAGAAAGAGAGTGCCCATTAAAGAAAAATTACTTTCTAAGAAAGACTGAGTTTGAGTTTGACACAAACAATGTTCAAGATCATAATTTATTTAATATCATGGGTTTTTAGTTCCTTATTTTTCAACATGAATGATGTTTTTGGGAAGTGTCCTGCAAAATAAGGACTCAAAAGAAGGAATGATTAACCCATAATTTGTAATGGTGTGAGTTTAACAATGCACACTAAATATGCAGAACTATCGGAGGTTATTAGTTGTAGACTTGTAGTAAAAAGTAACACCGTGCTAATGACATTGATTAGCCATTTTAAGTTGTATTTATGTTCATCATATGGCATTTCAAGACAAACCAGGCTAGTATAATGATTTCAATATCACGTTATTGCTAGTTACATTTTTTCTATCAACTCATTGTGTTTGATGGTATTGTAATACTCATCCATCTCAATGTGCTAGATTGTGTTATGACTTTCGGATATAATATGCTGTTATTATGGTTAAACAACTAGTAGGTAGCACTCCGTAGCACATTTCCCATTCGATCTTTCCTTCATTGGCTTAATTACTTTATGCCAAAAAGAGCTCTTCAATCTCAGTTCTTAAACTATGTACAATCCATTTAAGCTGAAAAATCAAGAGCTTAGGTATCCCCTGGCTAGAGTCTTTACCATTTCCTTTGAAGTATACCTTCATAGGTTTGACTTAAAAAATTATCCTAAAGTTATCAATTCCAAAGGACATAATTCACAACAACGTGTACCAAAAGGCATAGCAAAGAGGCCTCAACTCAATATTCCCGGTCAGTTTATCCTTCTATGTGTTTTAAAGTTTATGTAGTTTATGTTTGTGATTGTCTTTTGAGAATGAACTGATGTGCACATTAGTGATAGACAAATATAGAAATATAACCATGATAATTTCTTATTCCTTGGTCAAATCTTGATCATGGATTGATTGAGGACATAGCAAATGTATGCAATTTGTAAACGTTAGATACTTTCAGCTACTCTCAACCCTCAAGTTTATTGATACGTATGTGGAGAATTAGCAACTTGTCAAATCCTGACACTAGAAATTCCCCATACTTGGAGAAAGTTACCAATCAAAAATAAATAAATATAATTCTACTTACCTTTATGAAAAGCGTGGAGCTCAAAGATTGAGATCTACTCTATTTTTTCCTGATCGAGACTGAGCATATATTTTTCAATAAACTAATTCCACATGCCTGTATCAATTAGGTAACATCTTTCTGCCTTTTCAATGCTTCCTCTTCTGTTTCTTGTAGATTCACTACACTGGAAGGTTTGCTGATGGGACAGTTTTTGACAGCAGTTATAAATTTGCTAGACCTCTCACTATGCGCATTGGTGTAGGCAAGGTATGGAAAAAAAAATCCCATTTAATTATTGGTGTTCTTTTCACCTCCATCTGACAAATTGCTAGAACCATGATGTACTTTCTCATATTCTATAAATAATACTCAAAGCTTACTTTCCAGTTCTAATTGCTCCCTTCATATCAAAGCCCTTCTTTGTTATATTATAATGATTTCATCTCTATGCAAAAGTTCCAACTTTTTTGTTCAATCAAAGAAATGTGTGACATACAGTAGATATGGGACAACTTCAGGTGGGATTTTCTAGGCCATTTTTTATGGTTGTTTGGGTTAAAAGATGGATTAAAAAAAAGTATATCTATGTACACATCTGTTTGCCTAAATTTATACTTAGCAAATACACACAAGTATACGCGATCGACTTAGTAATATAGAGGCAAAAAGAGTCGTTGTCACGAGGAATTAATTTTGACGTTTTCCCAAGTACCAATCTTATATCAAGACAATCTTATTTAAACGGATGAATTAACTAAAATTAATAATTAAATTAAATACTAAAAATAAATAAATAAATAAATAAAATATACATAAATAAATCTAAGAATTCAATTTTATCACATGCTTCATTCAAATCTCATAACTTTCCATTCAATTATATATGGTCACGATGAATTGTTAACCAGGAATACTTAATTTTATTTATAAGCTTCTTTCGAATGCAGATTAAAATACTCATGCTAACTAACTTGCTATATTCCTAAGTAAATTAAATTAGAAAAGATTCATTAAGATCAAATTCCTTAAAATGGTTACACATGGCATCTACTAGGTATATTTCTATCCTATCCGCAAATTATGGATTCAATTCGAGGAAGAATATGCATAATCACATGTCATTATATTCATATCTAAACCTATAATCCATCGTCAAATTTCATATAGATTATCCCACGCAATTACGGATCCAGTAATCACACATGAACACATAAAATATAATGAATTAATTCATATGGTGTCAATCACATAGAAAGAAAATCAATTTAGACTACACATGAGATTCCATTAAAATTCTTATATGAAAACCTTATTCCTAACAGATAAAATTATAATCACAAAATATTCATCATCAATAAAAGACAAATATAAATAAGTGTTTAGAGAAGAAAAATTGTTTCCCGTCATTCTTCTATCTCTAAGCTTCATCAATCCATGGTCTCCATCTCCGATGATACCTTGCTTGCTCTTGAACTGGGAAGAGAATTTGCCTCACATGACGTTCTTTTGCTTTTTCCCCACAAACCTTATACAATCCCTAAATAAGACTATTTATTGGAGTTATTCTACCTAACCCTAATATAATTACTATTCCTTTTTTAACCCTAGGTGGAGATATTTTTATTGAAGTCAGCCTTGTATTCTTTGTAACTTTCTAGGCTTCAGTTGGCAAGTGTCTTATTTTATTTGGAAAACAAACAGCAATTAAACCCTTCAGCTTCGCCAAGCCACGCGCCTGATCGTGAACACTCCGAGCGCCGCGGCCCTTGATCCAGCGTCACGGCTCTAATGAATGATCGCCGCGGCTCAAGACTTTCTGTCCGTTTTCTCTTCTTGCTTCCTTGCTCGTCCAATTGCTTCAAATATTTACGATTTTGCCACTTAACTCCTTTATTCCTACAAAATAAATAAATAAATAAATACAATAAAGTAAATACAAAATCTATAAAATAACATAAAATACTTAAAAACACACAAACTATTAAGCCTAAAAGGACCTAAATAATAGGTATGAAACCCACTTATCAACATCCAAAATGTGCATCCAAAGACATAAAATAATAGTAAAATATTTCGCTCTCCTCTCTCTACAACCCTTTCTCGCTCCTCTTTTACTACTATTTTACCTTTGTGTGTGTCGGTGGATGTACAATTTGGATGTGTACAGAGATATACTCTAAAAAAATAAAACTTGAGAAAAGGAGCAGGTTTTAAGGTTTGGTTAACAACTAAAAAGGGAAGATTAATAACTGTTCTGGGTGTTGTAATAAATGGTGCCCAAAACTGTAATTTTGATTCTCTTATTGTTTCTAGGTGCCTAGGGATTTCTGTTTGAGAGAATAATTAGGCTCTGTGAATACTGAAGTTTGAAGTCCAACTACTTTATATTCTCCTTTGAATTGAAAGCGTGACAAGGCTTATATTTCTAGCAATCCTTCACCTTTGTAGGATTTTGAAAGAAACATAAATACAGCAAGATATGAAGTACTGTAGATCAGTTCTTGTGTACCTTCCTCAACTATTGCTCTTTATATGATTTTGCGACCAGGTGATCAAGGGATTGGATCAAGGAATCTATGGAGGTGAAGGAGTACCCCCAATGCTAGTTGGTAGGCTCCCGAAGATGATAGAGAGTTTAAAAGTTTCTTCTTGGTTATCTTTCATCTTGTTGTTCCAGGTGATTTAACTTTCCCATTCTTACACAGGTGGAAAGCGTAAGCTCCAAATCCCTCCAGAGTTGGCATACGGGCCGGAACCTGCTGGTTGCTTTTCAGGTTCAGCTCCAACTTATTCTGCTTTTTACCAATGTCCAGAGTTCTAAAGATGTACCACCCCTTCCCTTAGCTTGATGTTTTGAATGCCAATGACAGGAACATTATTTCCGAAATAAGTTAAAATGTCAAAATGAGATTGCTAAAATAGCAGTCCCATTTTTATGGCATGTTTAATCATAATTTCCTTGCATGAAACTTTAGAAACCAAGCACTAAGATGGACCCTCAACTCAGAATTTGTTTTCTGGATATTAACAAGTTTAATATTTAGGAGTACATGAATTTTTCTGGTTGTTATACTCTCAACATAGTTTGAAGTTTTGAGTAGAATTTGAAGATATTGGGAGTTTCTGTTTTATACTGCATGAAGCAAGAAGTGTGATACATTCAATAATTATGGCAATATTATATAAATACTGACATCATTACCTATCAAAGAAAATAATTATAATAATATTGACATCATCCTTTTATTTGCATAGGTGACTGCAATATACCAGCAAACGCGACCCTCGTTTATGACATCAACTTTGTCGATATTTATAAAGGAAATAGAAAATGAAGGATTTCCATTGTATATATATAAGTGAACAGGAGAAGCTCACCGGAACCCGGTAAGTGAGTCTTAACTACTTATCCTAAATAAAGCATGTTATATTGTTAGATAAAGTTCATGATGAGAAGTTCAGAATTTGATCTTCTATAGCACCGTTTCTGCTAAATGCTAATGCACTTCTGCGTGCAACAATTAATTTATCTCATAATAAGTAGGTCGATCTTAATTCTTAGATACATATATTACTACATACAGGAAACGTTCATCGTCATTCATCAGATAAGTCTTAAGAGAGCTCTGATTGTAAGATCTTAGATATGTATATTTCTACATACAGGAAATGGTCATCATCAGATAAGTCTGAAGAGAGCTCTGATTATATTGGTTTTGCGCACCCTCTAGGGACAGTGTCAGTTATCTCACTTGGACTATTATAATTGTCTTTGTCCATCTGGCAATTGAGAAGAATGTCTAACCCAATGGCTAACCCTGCGGGATGGCCTTTCAACCATCTAAAAATGATCAAATTCAAAATCAAGATGATGGTCAATAGCCTTTCTGGGGAAAAAAACAAAACAATGGCTAACCCTGTGGGATGGCCTTTCAACCATCTAAAAATGATCAATTCAACATCAAGATGATGGTCAATAACCTTTCTGGGGGAAAAAACAAAACAAAACAAAAAACAAAGATGTTCATAATTCGTGAAAAGCTTCAGTACTACTATTAATTTATAAACCTCGCGAAGCATCCATAAGAACTTCAAGGAAAGGAAGTGTTATAAAAGGGAATATTTAATTTGGGTATTGGTTCGATTTGAAGGAAAAACTTTTGCAGGCTTTCATTTGCAATCAGAAGCTTGATCGGGTCCCGTATTATATTGAACTTTTTTATGTTGCTCTCTAATTTTAGTTTTTTTATTTTTAATAAACTTTCGGAGTGAAGATTTTTGGTAGTTCTGAATATATTGGATATTCATTGTAGTAGAAGCCCATCGATTTAGTTTTGTTACTAAACAGTTTGTTGGATTCTAACCATGAATGTACTTGTCATGGAATTCATTTCTAAATTTCTTTAATGAAGGTTTAGAGCAAAGATCTGTATCTGCTTCAGAGCGTAAATCAAATGAATGCCTATTCCGGCTGATGATAGTCAGCTTTACTAGATAGATGAAAACGCCTTTGGGTTGCCATCTCTGCTAGGGTTGCTTGGAACTGATTGTACACACTTTTTAGGGTAATTAAACATCATGCTCAATTTAACCAACTGGATGTCTATTTCTTTTATATGTGAGATATGAATATGGTTTAACTTTGATACACAAATATGTTTCTAAATGACATTCGCACAACATTGTTCATGAAGTACCAAGAACATACACGTGTATTGCATGAAATTTAAGATCAAATTTTCTTTGATTTATGCTTTATTGTTATACTCTCTTAGATCAAGTTGTCAATTCAAAATAGAATTTATTTCAAACATCCCTAACTTTGTAAGAATTCTGCACATCCCAATTGAAACCTCATTGGATCATTGCTGCTAGTTTCACCTTTTTCTCTTTTTTCCTTGATTTGCTTTGGCAAATATCTGGTGAATCCCAACACTTATGCTACATTTTACATGTTAATAGGACCTTGTTTCCGATGAAAGACCTCAAGTAGAAGATTAATTAAAATGGTAAAAGGTTTATAAATATCTGTCCTAATTTCTATATGCTACTTTAAGTGTAGCAATATTTTATTCCAGAAATGTACTTCGCCTGTCTCTTTCTAAATGACCTAATTTTCTTTCTAGGATGGCCTAATTATGCCAGGTCAGACCACATATTTATGTATTCTTGTATTTTATTGACTATTTTACCCTTCCGATCACATAGTTGAAAGGGAGAATTTCAAATTTTTTGCACCCTTTTTTATATGCAACACTTTTTAAGATAGTACCTGACACGAATTAAAAGACATGGTAGGTCAATTAAATGGGGACAGAGGGATATATGTTTGTTGTGTTATTAAATGTATGAGATTGAGTTGGCTGGTGTTGGTGGTGATCATATACAATTATACATGATTAATTCTTTATTGAAGCTACATTCTGTTCTTTGCTTGATATGGCAGCTGCTACCTCACCACCTCAAAATCACCTCTCTTTCCATTATCAGAACTTAAAGAGTCATCCCATATTCCCATTCATAAAACATGAAACCCTTGCATCATGCATGAGAAAACACAAAATATGAAGTACACATGCTATTAGTAGTAGCTATATCATAACAACCTTTAGATATTTCCATAATCCAAATACCTCAAAAGTCCAAAACCATTCTACAGTTCCATTTTACCAAAATCACTGTCACCAAACCTACCAAAAATACCCTAGAGAGAAAATAAAATTAAAATGCAAATAAAAATAAATAATGTTACTATACATAAAAAAGGTCATAATATTCACATATACACATGCATACTGTGGGCCCCACATGTCAGGCGAAGGCCCGTAATATGTATGTGTGTGTATGTGAGTATTATGTGATACTTTTTTATGTGATAGTAACATTGTTGAATAAAAATACATAATTAAATTTTTAAGTGGCAGTATCAAAAGCTACATGATAGAACAGGCATTTGGGTTGTCATCACTAAACATGGTTATGTAAGGATCCTCGTTATATCGGGTCACAGTCCCACTTGGTGCAGTGTTTTCTACCTTTCTGACATAACCAGGAGGTGCCTTCTTATCATAAGCTTGAGCAGCATAAGGCTGAGCTACTAGGTTGTAGGGTACATAGGGCCATATCTCTGCCTTCTTTCCTGTTGACTTTGCCTTCTTCAACACCTTGTTTGCTTCTACATACCCATTTACACTCACTTTCTGCTGCTTCCTGTTTATTTCCACAGACTTCACTCCTGCATATATACATACATATAAACATCATGAATATATATATATATATATATATATATATATATATATATGTTGCATATATAAAAATGAACATGAATATTTTGTTGGAAAAGAAGAAGGTTTAGTAGTAAAATTAAACTAACCACTTAATGAAGACAAAGCTTTCTTGACTTTAAGTTCACAGCCATCACAGTCCATTCTAACTTTGAGATCAACTGTCTGCAACTGCTTCTTCTTCTTGTGGTTATGGCCACTGCTCATCAAGTCAGATATGTACTCCAAGGTTCCTCCAACTCCCATGATGTATGAGCTTTCTTAGTACCTAGCTAGCTGTTTATGAAAAATGTATATATTCAAGAAAATAAGAGTTTAGAAGATGAAGTAAAGCAAAATGTTGAGTTTCTTTTGAGTATATGAAAGGCTTTAGAATCTTGTTTGAAAGTGAATGCACCAAGAGAGTAATCCTTGAGGAAACAAGTTTTTAGAGGGGATTTGAGACTTGAAATAACTGATGGGATGTGGGAGTATCCCTTAATAATATATAAGGGATAGGGATACCAGAAAGAGCACTCCAAGGATTTGTAAGGGATTTCCTTGGGTTTTAAGAAATGGATTCTTTCCCTTGCCTTGAAACAAACAAAGAAAAGAAAGAGCTTAAAGGCTTCTAAAGCTACCTTCCTTCCTAACTTCCTTTTAGATGTAACTTTACAAAGTGATATAGGCCTTCCAATCAGGTTCAAACACAGTATGTAAAAGCAGGTGGGAGTGTGGGACCTTAGGAAAAACCCGGATGTTGTCTTCTTAATTGTCTTGAAACCCCGACTTAAATATTGATAACAATACTTAGGCCTCAAGGTTTTCAATCTAATAACTAATTAAGCCTATTTACCAAAAAAGGAAGAGAACTGAAAATTACATTCTGTAGTAAATGTTGCTTCTTCTTTTTTCTAACGCTTTTGGAGTACAAATCCAAATGAAGAATTGGTAAATTACAATATTATTTATTCTAACACTATAAATAAAGATGCAAGTCTTATCATAAATAAGAGAGAACCCTGTGTCCCCGTGGTAAATTGGGGAATTGATATTTTTATATAAAAAATTAATATTTTTGCATGATCCGTGTCACATTACTAATGAGTGGGTTTCACCTCCGTGTAAGAGAGATTCGGTGCGAAAATATTATTTAAACCTTTGAAAATATCAGTTTCCAAATTGTATTACAATAGTTAAATTGGTATAAAATACTGTATTGCAAAACGGCTTAATCTTTTTAAATTTGAACAGTTAAATTTTATTAATAAACGATGCAAATTTTGATAATCAGATAAGACCCCAAAATATATATAGAGAGAGAGAGACAGAGAGACAGAGAGAGAGAGAGAGGTGGGGGTTGAAGGGTAAAACTGTAGATTTTTTGAACCAAGATCATGCAATGCACATAGAAAGAGATTTTTTACACTTTGTTGAAAGGTGAAAGTATGGTGTGGCCCGATATGCCTTTTGAAAAAATTAAGCACCAATAATATGAGTAGCTGCCACGTTTCGAGTCCAGAGTGTCAACGCGTGTCAAATCTGTGTTTGATCTTTGGAGTTGGCCAGAATCCAACGGTGGAGAAGGTAGGTAGGACATAGCTGGCTCCCTCTAAAACGTGGGCTTGTTTATTGATTGGTTGTCTGGTTGTGAATCATTTTTGGGCTTTATTCGGGCCACTGGCGCGTCTATGAAAAGGATTGACCACAGCATTCCTATTTTACCCGACGCTCCTCTAAAATAGATACATTATTTTATATATATCTGGTTCAAAATTAAAAATGATATTTTTAATTAATTTTAAATTTGATACACTGATATTACATATATGAGCGATAATTATGTATGTGTCATAATTCTAACTAGGATCGTTCTTGAACACGGGTGGGAGGGTCGATTACCCTGCGACCTCCGATCATGAGACCCAATTTATATATATATATATATATATATATATATATATATATATATTAAAAAATTCTTTCAATGAATGATTTACTAGAAGAAGAATTTAACGAATGTATTTTCATATATTTTGTTGTAATCGAATTATTATGTTTTAAAACTCAGTAAAAATATTTTTTGAATAAAACTTGCATTTTTAATTTTTAATTTTTATTTTTTTTATGAAGACAATATTTTGAAAATGATCTCGTTTTTATTTTTTGTCCTAGACCACCAAAATTTGAGAAACGGCTCTGATTCTAATACAGACAATGTATAAAATCTTACTTTTTTTTTTTTCTTTTTTCTTTTTTTTTTAATTTATACTATAAAGTGACATAAAATTTTACAATAAATAAAGTAAATATTTACTAAAATAATGACAACATATATTAAGAATGACATATTTTTGAACGGAAGAGAGATACATACATACATACATAATAATTAAAATTGATTGGACAAAAATTATGAGTGATGTAATTGTTTTTCCTTGAATAAATATTTCCTTGTCATTAAAATCGTAGGCCACCAACCGTAATATCATAACAAAAATAATTGTCAATTACGTATTTGGCCAAGTGAAAATAATATATTTGTTAAATATCAACACCCAAAATGAGTAGCGATTAAGTTAATATTATTTCCCATGCAAAATGACTGAAGAAAGTGGCCAGGATTAGCACATGTCAGCCATAGAGACGCGTTTGGCTGATATCACAGCTGTAAGATAGCTGTTCTACAATTATAAACCTATATATATAAGTACTTATCTTAAATCACCTACCCCATTTTTTTACATTTGAAATTGAAGTTTCCAAGCTCCCCAGTCATTAAAAATTGCTTCTTTCCAGTCCCGTTCCCTTTTATCTACGTGCTGCGCATCAGGAAAATTGGGTCAAATTTTAAAAAAAAAAATTAAAAATTAAAATTTAATAAAATAAATTATAAAACTAAATAATTCTCAAATATTATTTAAAATAATATTTTTCGAGTTTTCATTGCTTGAAATTATTACATGATAGCATCATTTTTAATAGTTACAAAAATATCACCCTCAATGTATAATATTACTAAACAGTCATTCATCCAATTATCTCGCATTTAGTTACGAAATTCATTCTTCACAATATTTATGGTTAAAAATGTTCTTTTAACAATTGCAGTAGTAACGAGACATACATACGTTGTATGCCTCTTTCAATGTGCCTTCTTCCCATTCCTCTACCTCTTCAAATCATATATATATATATATATATATATATATATATATATACTCCCTCCGTCCCATAGTTATAGGCTGATTTTTTTTGACACATAGTTTAAGAAAATCAGTTTAAGTTAATTTTAAACACAAATTTTTCACATATACCCCTTAATATAGAATTAATGAATAAATTAATTACTCCTTACTTATCACATTGAAACTCTTAACTTCATTGATTGTTGGTCCAATTGCCTTTTATACACAAAATATGTTAAACTAGTAAAGCCTAAAAAGTTAAATTCTTTTATTGAGAATACAACAACATTAAATGTAGTGATAAAAATAATGACATTGAAAGTTATTTCTTCAAAAAAAGAGTAATAGTTGAATATTTATTATAAGGGCATTAAAGTAAAATAATGAACCAACTAAATTTTATAAATAGTAATAGCTTATATATTGGGACATCTCAAAATAAAAAATCAGCCTATAACTATGGGACGGAGGGAATATATATATATATATATATATATATATATATATAGTTATTAATATATTCACAAATTTTAAGACTTAGTGGAACAAAATAAGTTGAGTAATATAGTTATACTAGCTGTATTATCCGTGCCTTCGGCACTATATACGAAGGGGAGGATAGATTGTCGGTGCTAGAGAATAGAGGAGGCAGAGGGCGAGCTCGGGAGAAGCAAGAACGGATGAGGATCTGAGAGTGAGAAAGAGCAATTTTTTATCCTTTGAAGCTAAAGAGAATATAATGGACAGTGAGATTTATCCCAAATTTTGGATGATTCTGGTCGTTTATTAGGGTGAGCGGAAAATTCAAAATAAATTACATTTTGTTAATTAAACTAGTCATACTACCCGTGCCTCTAGCACTACGTACGAAGATGAGGAGAGATTGTCGGTGCTAGAGAATGGAAGAGGCAGATGGCGAGCTCGGGAGGAAAAAGAATGGAGGAGGCAGATGGCGAGCTCGGGAGGAAGAAGAACGGAGGAAGATCTTAGAGGGAGAGAGAACAATTTTTTATTCTTTAAAGTTAAAGAGAATATAATGGACGGTGAGATTTATCTCAAATTAACTTTAGACGGTTCTGATCGTTTATTAGGGTGAGCGAAAAATTCAAAATCAGTTGTGTTTTGTTAATTACACTAGTCGTACTACCCGTGTCTCTGATACTACGTACGAAATGGAGGAGAGATTGTCGACGCTAGAGAATGGAGGAGTCAGAGGGCGAGCTCGGGAGGAGGAAGAACAGAGGAGGATCTAAGGGTAAGAAAGTGCAATTTTTTTATCATTTGATGTTAAAAAGGATATAATGGACGGTGAGATTTATCCTAAACTTTGGACGATTCTGATCGTTTATTAGGGTGAACGAAAATTTCAAAATCAGTTGTGTTTTGTTAATTAGACTAGCCGTACTACTCGTGCCTCCGGCACTACGTACGAAAGGGAGGATAAATTGTCGACGCTAGATAATGAAGGAGGTAGAGCGCGAGCTCGGGAGGAGAATCAGAGAGTGAGAGAGAAAAAAATTTTATCCGTTGAAGTTAAAAAAGGATATAATGGACGGTGAGTTTTGTAAGACCCCAACTTTTATGAATAAAGATGAATTTTTTATAAATATCATTTTTGAATATTATGGAGTGAGTTTGATATAATGTTATAGTTGTGGGTAATATTTATAAATTTTGCAAAGTACGCAAGTTGTTATATAATATTTGATTGGTCGGGAAATATTCGTTTTAACAGGGAATATTCATACGACGACACAATCATTGGTGGACCCCACAACGAAATTATTGTCGGATTGAGAAAACGAAAAAAATATTTTATAAGAATAACGACGGAAGTTTTACTGTTAAGCTGTTGAAACACCGGTGTTAAAAAAATGCGATATCTGGCGTGGTTGTATAAGTAAGACACGGTATTGATTATTGATGCTTACACGTGAAGTCACTCGGTTTTTGTTCAATTATTGCTACGATGAATCTTTGATAGTATCTCACGTTATTTGATTCAATTATTGTCGATATTTTATATATTATTAAATCAATAATTGAGGCGACAAAGTTATTAATATTATTATTTGCAATATTAACGATGTCTAGAAGTTTACATCGAGGAGAGGTTTGGTCACCTAATCATGGCGCCAATAGGAAGAAATCCTTATTAGAAAGCCCCTCTTTCCCGGAAACGACCTGGTCAATTAATATTATGAATTATAATAATGATGATAAATGTTGTTAAAAAATATTGAAGGAATTTTTTTATCTTTGATGTAAATTTTGCTTATTATTTGGACCCTCATTTATCCATTTTTTGGAAGGAAGTTATAACGTATATATATATATATATATATATATATATATATATATATATATATATATGCATATCATATCATGTGTGTGTGTGTGTGGAGAGAGGAAATGGTAGCTGTAAGACCCCAACTTTTATGAATAAAGAATAATTTTCTCAAAATATATTTTTGAATATTATAGTGTGGATTTGATATAATGTTATAGTTGTGGGTAATATTTATAAATTTTACAAAGTAAGCAAGTGGTTATATAATATTCGATTGGTCGGAGAATATTTGTTTTAACAGAGAACATTCGTACGACGGCACAATCATTGGTGGACCCCACAACGGAAGTATTGTCGTAGTTAGAAAACGACATAATTATCTTTTTATAAAAATAACGACGGAAGTTTTCGTTAAACCGTTGAACTACCCGATAGTAAAAAAAATGCGATGTCTGGCGTGGTTGCGTAGTAGCACACGGTATTGATTATTGATCTTTACGTGAGAAGTCACTCGGTTATACTCAATTATTGCTACTGAGAATTGCTACATCATATCTCTCATATTATTGATTTCGGTTATTGTCACAAGATCATCGCATTATATGATATATTATTAAATCAATAATCGAGACAACAAAGTTATTCATATTATTAAATTGCAATATTTACTGATATGCAGAAGTTACGTCAAAGAGAGGTTTGGTCATCTAATTGCGCGCCAATAAGAAGAAATCCTTATCGAAAAACCCCTCTTTCCTGGAAACGACCTGGTTGTTAAATATTGTGAGTCATAATATTAATGATGAATAAGTTCGTGTTGATTAAAGATGAAATTGATAGTTCCATTGTGTTAGAATTATTAGTGTTAGTGGAAATTGACATTTATTTCGATATTAATTGATGTCTGGAAGTTATACTGACCAGACGGGTAATTAACAGGATAAATGAGCAATTAATTGCTATTAATTCACATGATTATAACTATTTATTCACATGTGTGTACTATTGATTCACATTCTTGTACTATTAGGGGAGTTGGTGCAAGATTGATAATACTTGCATGACTAAGTTAAAAATAGAGGTATAAATGGAGGTATTATATTGTAATTCGTATTTTCACATGATTATAACTATTGATTCACATTATTGAACTATTGATTCACATTATTTACTATTAGGGGAGGTGGTGCAAGTTTGATAATACTTGCAGGACTAAATTAAAAATGAAAGAAAAGTTGAAGGTATTGTACTGTAATATTTCGAGCCCCAAAACGTATAATTATCGAAACTATATTTTTCTATAAATAGAAGCTCATTCTTCTTTCATTTCTCACCAATTCACTAAAGCTTTAGAGCAATTATTATAAAGAGAAATTATAGAGAGAAAGAAGAAGAGAAGTTTGCTACCTCTCTACTCCAGTATCCAGTTTCTTTCTAAGGTAAGGGGTATTATTTCTTTCGTATTCATGAAGAGAGCTTCATTATTCCATTCTTTATTATTATATTGGAATAACTTCGCATACATGGCAAGTACCGCATGCATGGTGAAATTCTTACATTATTCCATTCTTTATTATTACATTGGAATATCACATGCATGCGGATTACGCTAGACACTGGTTCCATTCTTTATTATTACATTGGAATAACCTCATGCATCTTGATCTATCGCGTGCGTGGTGAATTCTTTGTTATTCCATTCTTTATTATTCTATTGGAATATCACATGCATGCGGATGATTACGCAGATTCGATTTCATTCTTTATTATTCTATTGGAATAACTTTAATGCATTGATTCTATCACACGCATGGTGAATTCTTTGTTATTCCATTCTTTATTGTTACATTGGAATATCACGCTCGTGTGGATTACGTTAGACACTGGTTCCATTCTTTATTATTACGTTGGAATAACATATGCATGTATGATCTATCATTGCATGCATGGTAAATTCTTACGTTATTCCATTCTTTATTATTCGTTGGAATATCCATGCATGCGGATTACGCGACACTGGTTCCATTCTTTATTATTCTATTGGAATAACACATCATGTGAATTATCACATGCGTGGTGAATGATCCTTCGTATTCATTCCTTATTAAGCGTGGAAATGATGCATACATGTGGATAACCGCATGGCGGTGAAAATCCATTTCATAGTTTCATATATTCTATAATACTCATTTGGTTAAAGTTTTGGCTTCTATACTCCATGAAATTAGTAGAATATCCCGGATATTTCAAGGCTTCATCCAAGTATCTTTTCATGAAAATAAGCATTCTTGAATTTTACTCCACAAAGCAAGATCGTGTTGACAATTTGGACGTAATTGATTTCAAGATAAATTAACTTATAAATCTTTAAAATTTATTCTTGAACTTGTTTTATTGAATTATTATGTCATTGTCATCATCCTCATGCTTATATTATGGTGAAAGTCATATTTGGCTTACGTGCATAGATGGACTTGGTATGATTATGACCAGGGATTATTCAGTATAATCATGACCTGTAATGTTATAAATGATGTGATAAAAGTCCTCGAGCTCTGTAGTGCATTGATGGGCGATTTTTGGTATGATTATGACCGAGGATTATTGATTGTAGTCATGACCATTGATGATTTAATGAATATACTTGGCCCAAGTAGTGCGAGGATGACTCGATGATGTGGTTTATTTATTGTCGAGTCTCAAAGAATAAAAATTGATGAAAACATTTTAAATCATGTAAGATAGTAGATATCATGCTCTACTTGACACTTCTAATGGATTTCTTATTCTGCTGTAGTTAAACTTGATGTCTATTGTATTTTATCGGTTTAACATTGTTGAAGACTAATGATAATTTATTATGCATTATCTTAATCATAATATTTCTTACTAGCCTAGTTGAGCTCACCCTTTTCTTTCATCGTTTCTTCAAGAAATGAGAACGTAGTCGGGGACTAGTCGGGGAGCAGAGTAGCTGGTCCGGATGATAGCATTAGTAGTCCTCACTATTACATTAAATAGTGTGACAATAAATGTAATGAGGACTACATTGAGTGTGGATATTATCTAGATGATAATATTCTTATTAAAACTCTTAGATTATGTTTTGTGTCGATTTTTTACAACTGTTGTATAATTAAGTTGTATTTAAATTTTGTACCATGTATTTGGCGACTCAAGATGGGTGATGTATACCTATTTTGGGGGCGTCACAGTTGGTATCAAAGCTTAGGGATATGATCTCTGGCTGAGATATGAGACAAGAACTAGAAGGGGAGAGACGGGGAATTCCTTCGCTAGTATGACCTACCTAAGTTTATTTGGTATTTAAGTGGTCGGTCATTGTATAGGGATAATATTTGATATGTTAATTAACCCTTGTTTTGTGGCAGTATTTGAAAATGGCATCCGAAAATGTTGAGATAAACAATGAAGCACATGAGACCGTTGAGTCACCTAAGATTAATGCCCAGGATAATGTGCAACAGGAAGACAATAATCCTCATGTAAACAATAACACCGATGAAATGGTGAACGATGGGATGTTCGGAGGCTTTTTATGAATTCATGCAACATCGGTAAAGCGGCTCCTCGTCCAAAATGCGGTGGAAACACCGACAACTCTCGGGCGGTCACCGCTAAGCAGTTCAAGGAGCTGGGACCACCGGAGTTTTTGGGAAAGCCAGAACCACTTAAGGCGGGGACGTGGATAAAGCAGATCAACAAGATATTTGATGTCTTGGGATGCTCCAAGGAGCAAAAGGTTCCCTTTGCCACCTTCATGTCATGTAGCAGAGGTGATTCTTGGTGGGAATCGTAAAAGCGTACTCAACCTGCCACACTCAAAATGTCTTGGGAGAAGTTCCAAGAGCTGTTCAATGACAAGTACTTTCCTGAAAGTATTCGTCACATGAAGGAGGTAGAGTTCATCAAGCTTAAGCAAAACAATATGGTCATGGCGCAGTACGAAGCTAAGTTTGCCGAGTTGTCTCGGTTTGCATCCCACTTGGTTGATAATGAGGAGAGAATGACGCGGATGTTTCTAAGAGGTTTGAAACCCGAGATACGTCAATACCTAATTTCTCACAAACTGTGTTTGTATTCAGATGTTGTGAATATGGCTCAGTTCTTGGAGCGCGATAATGAGTCAACCCAACCAAGAGAGAGCAACCGACAAGTCGATAATACCAGTGGTAGCAGTTATCGAAACGGTGACAATACACGTGGAGGGAATCAACATGCTAGAAATGATAATCACTTCGGTGGTAATCATGGCCATGACAATAAGAGTGGACATTTCAAGAAGAGGAGATTCAACAAGGATGAAAAGACGTCGATCAAAGACTGTTGTTAAGGAAGGAGAAGCGACCACCCGGTCGTATGTTACAAATGTGGAGGGAAGGACACATAAGTCCAAACTACGACGACGCGTCCAAAAGCGTGTTATAATTGTGGAAAAGAAGGCCACCTAAATTTCGATTTTGTCAGACACCAAAGTTAAGTCCAAATTGGGATGGAGGCATCAAAGGCGTCCCAGCACGAAGACAAAACCGTTAGTCAAGAGGAGAGCGTTTGTCGTAACCTCCTAAAAAGCGAGGAATTTGAGCGAGGTGATCACGGGTAAGCTAATCATAAACTCTGGCGAAGTTTATACTTTATTTGATCTGGGTTTACCCATTCCTTTATTTCTCCTACTTGCGCTTTCAACGTTTAAATTTGACTCAGGAGAAATTAGACTTTGACTTATCTGTTGAAACTCCGTTGGGAGAAACCTTCATTACATCCACGGTTTATAAGTCTTGTTTGATTCAAATCAGAATCGCAGACGTTACACCGTCGATCTTATTTCTTTGAAAATACTTGCATTTGATGTGATTTTAGGGGTTGATTGGTTAACTACTCATCATGCTAAAATCGATTATTTTCGTAAGGTTGTTAGCTTTCATATTCCTAACCAACCTATTATGCGAATTCAAGCAACCAAACCACTAAAATCAATCACTGTCATATCAAGTCATAAAGCTATTCGTTTATTGAAAAATGGATGTCAAGCTTTCTTAGCCCATGTCACGGATTTAAATAAAGATACGTCAAATTTGAATGATATTTTTATTGTTAATAAATTTCCTGACGTATTCCCTGAAGAACGTCCTGGCCTACCCCCAGAGCGTGAAATTGAATTTTGTATCGACCTTGAATCTGGTACAAAACCCATTTCCAAATCCCATATAGAATGGCTCTATTGAACTTCGTGGAGTTAAAACCCAACTTCGTGGAATTGTTAGATATCGGTTTCATTCGTCCCAAGACGTCTCCTCGGGGTGCTCTGTCGCTCTATTCGTGAAGAAGAAAGATGGAAGTATGCGACTTTGTATTAATTATCTAAGTTGAATTATGTCACCATCAAAAAATAGGTACTGTTGCCTCGCATTGATGACATGTTTGACCCGATTGCAAGGAGCCAAATTCTTTTCAAAGATTGATCTTCGTTCCGGATATCATCAGTTGAAGATTAAAACTGATGACATTCCAAAGACTGCTTTCAGAACTCGGTACGGGCATTATGAATTACTAGTCATGTCTTTTGGATTGACTAATGTTCCTGCTGCCTTCATGGATATGATGAACCGAGTATTCAATGAATATTTGGATCAATTTGTGGTCATCTTTATTGATGACATCCTCATATACTCCAAAACCCGCGAAGACCGTGAGCAACACTTGAGGCTGATACTCCAAAAGCTTCGTAAAAATAGACTTTATGCCAATTTGAAGAAATGCGAGTTCTTGTTTGAGGAAGTTGCATTCCTTAGGCACGTGATATCAAATCATGGAATATCTGTTGACCCGGCAAAGATTGAAACAATTCAAAGTTGGGAGCAACCTAAGTCGAGAATCAAGACGTAGCTTTCTCGGCTTATTTGGTTATTATCGGAGATTCGTAGAAGGGTTTTCTCGAATCGCTACTCCATTAACTCGGTGACTCGAAAAAGATACAAAATTCGGTTGGAGCGAGGAATGTGAAAAGAGTTTTCAAGAACTCAAGAGGAGACTCATTTCAAAGACACGTTATTATGACAATACCATCCGGCTGGGAGGATTTGTCATCTCTGATGATGCTTCGGAGTAAAGGGTTAGGATGTGTTTTCATGCAACATGGGAAAGTCGTTGTAAGACCCTAACTTTTATGAATAAAAATGAATTTTCTATAAATATCATTTTTGAATATTATGGAATAAATTTGATATAATGTTATAGTTGTGGGTAATATTTATAAATTTTACAAAATCATGCAAGTTGTTATATAATATTCGATTGGTCGGGGAATATTAAAGACGACAAGACAATCATTGGTGGACCCCACAATGTAATTATCATTCGGATTGAGAAAATGACAAAAATATTTTATAAAAATAACGGCGGAAGTTTTACCATTGATCATTGTTGAACTACTCGGTAGTAAAAGTATGCGATGTCTGGCGTGGTTGCGTAGTAAGCACACGGTATTGATTATTAATGCTTATGTGAGAAGTCACTCAGTTTGATTCAATTATTGTCGATATTTTATATGTTATTAAATCAATAATTGAGATGACGAAGTTGTTAATATTATTATTTGCATTATTAACGATGTCTAGAAGTTCTGCTAAGGAGAGGTTTGGTCACTTAATTGCACGCCAATAGGGAGAAATCCTTATTGGAAAGCCCCCTCTTTCTTGGAAACGATCTGGTCGATTAATAGTATGAATAATAATAATGATGATGAAGTTTCATTTTATTCGTATTATTAACATAATAAAACAGAAATTTTTTTTATATAAAACAAAATACTTTTATAAAGTTATTCGTTTTATTAGGCTAATAGTAAAATCTTTTTATATAAAACATAATACTTTTATAAAGTTATCTGTTTTATTAGACAATAATAAGAATATATTATATTTTATTATGCATAGTGCTGCAGATAGTGTTTGCATAGTAAAATCTTTTTAAAAGTTATTCGTTTTATTAGATTATAAATAGAATATATTATATTTTATTTAAAAGATTTTGCTTTTAAATATGGACCGATCCAATTAAAGTAAATCAATCTGGACCGTTCATGGATTGGTTATTATTCATTCCATTCTTCTATAAATAGAAGTTCATTCCTTTATTATTTCTTACTTAATTCATTGAAACTCTCAGAGAAACTATAGAGAAAAAGAAGAAAAGTATTCGCTACTTCACTACTCCGATATCAAGTTTCTTTTACGGTAAGGGGTATTATTTTTTTTGTATTCATGAAGAGAACTTCTATTATTCCATCTTTATTATTCTGTTGGAATAACTTGTATATACGCGCAAGCTACCCTATACTTGGTGAAATTCTTACGTATTCCATTCTTTATTATTCGTTGGAATATCATATTCGTGCGTTCTGTGGGACTGGTTAAAATCTTTATTATTACATTGGAATATCTTGTTTGTTTTCTATTTGGACTCGGTTCCAACTTTATTATTCATTGGAACATCCTGTTGGTGTGAATTTCACCGACTGTTCCGTCATTTAGTATTCCGTTGAATAACTTTCGCCTACGCCAAGTACCGCATGCATGGTGATTTCGTTGTTATTCCATTCTTTATTATTTCGTTGGAATATCTCGCTTCGGGTGCGTATTACGCTTGACCGGTTCCGTTATTTATTATTCGATGGAATAACTTTGTCATACATCTAAGTACCGCATGCATGGTGATTTCTTTTGTTATTCCATTCTTTAATATACTCGGTTGGTTAAAGTTTTGACTTCTACACTCCATGAAATTAGTGGAATATTCTTAATATTTGCGCTTCATCCAAAGATCTTTTCATGAAAATATTCTTCCGAGCATTCTTGAATTTTACTTTACAAAGAAGTATCATGTTAACAATTTGGACGTTATTAGTTCTGAATAAATTAATTCTTGAACTTGTTTTATTGAATTCTTATATCATTGTCATCATCCTCATGTTTATATTATTTTTGAAAGTCAATACGTATTCTGTAGTGCATAGATGGACTTGGTATGATTATGATTTAGGATTATTCGATGTAATCATGACCGTAATATTACAAATGATGTGGTAAAAGTCCTCATTGGTCAAGTGCATTGATGAGCAGGTTGTTGGCATGATCACGACCATTGATGAATACACGAATATCCTCGCCCGTAGTGCATGGATAATTTGTGGTTGTGATACTTAGTGAATATCTTTCGTAGTAGTGCAAGGGGATGATGTGGATTATTTATTGTCGAGTCCCAAATGATAAAAGTGATGAAAAACCTTTTAATTCATAAAAGATAGTAGATTTTATTCTCTACTTGACTCTTTTAATGGATTCCATGTTCATCATTATGATTAAACTTGATGTCATTGTATTTTATCGGTTTATAATTGTTGAGGACTAATGATAATTTATTTTGCATTATCTTAGTCATAATATTTCTTATTGGGCTAGTTGAGCTCATCCTTTCTTTCAATCGTTCTCTTCAGAAATGAGAACGTAATGGACTAGTCGAGGAGCGGAGTGATGGTCCAGAGATGGTGTCTTAGTAGTCCTCACTATTACGTTAAATAATGTGATAATAAATGTAATGAGGACTAAATTGAGTGTGGATATTGTCTAGATGACAATATTTGTATTAAAACTCACAGCATGTATTTTGTCGTATTTTACACGACTGTTGTATAATCAAGTTGTATTTGAATTTAGTGCAATGTATTTGGTGACTCAAGATGGGTGATGTATTGTAAGACCCCGAATTTTATGAAATAAAAGTATTCAATTTTTTATAATTACTATTCATGAGTTACTATTCATGAGTTACTATTCACGAGTTACTATTCACGAGTTACTATTCATGAGTTACTATTCACGAGTTACTATTCACGAGTACTATTCATGAAGCATGATAAATTTTTTTCAGTGAAGGCATTACTCAATAATTGTTACATAAGAATTACTGCTCAATATTATATTTTATTGATTCAATAATTGCTACGTTGATATTTTATATTATTATTGTTTCAATAATTGTCACTACATGAAAGATTTTCCATTATCGAGACAATAATTCATATTATCTGAATAATATTATTGGATAACATTATTGGCAATGTCTAGAAAGTTCGCTTAAGGAGAGGTTTGGTCACCTAATTGCTTGGCCAAGAAGGAGAAATTTTTATTGGAAAGCCCCTCTTTCCAGGAACCTTTGGTTGTCAATATTGTGATTATGTAATATTATTTGTGAATAATTAATTATTGATTTTATGATGAGAAAAATATTTATTTTATGTGGATATAGATGGAGAAAATTTTTAAAGTGACAATTGTTGAAAATTAATATTTTATCTTTTTTCGATAAAATAATTCATTTAAATATATTATTTTAATAATATATTAATGATGATATTTTTACGATGAATGTGGGATATATGAGTTTATATGGAGGAGAAGTATTTTGTTACCAAAAATATTTAAAACATGTTTTATGTGTCGGTGGACCCCATTTCTTGATCGAAATTTGATTATAGCTTTGTAAAATCGTCTGTTTGTGGATTTGGTCAATTTCTGTTTGGAATTTGGAAAAACTTTCTTCCGAAAAGTTGTAGAGAATTGAATTTCCTATAAAAAACTCATGAGATTCAAATTTTACGATAAAAGGGCTATTTATTATGAATTATTGAAGTTCAAGTTCAAATAATTGATTTTGGAAGTTTTATTTATTTTTATTAATAAAAACGTTTTTTATATTTTGTGGCCTCATTAAACATGTGCAAAATCAGCTGATTTCAAATGTCTAGAGGTGGGCTTGAAATTTGATAATAATATTATTATTATATTCAATTTTTTCGCTTTTGGTGTTCTAGCGATTTTCCTATAAATAGTGTCTTAGGTTAGAATTGAAAATCACACCCGAAACTGAAGTTTTCTCTCTCTATATTATCGAGCGTATTCTTGTGAGTATTTTGAGTATACTTTGAGTATTGTTATACGGTGCAAGTTCGTTCAGCGTTATTCCAGTCAGAAGTACTGCTCTTTTGAGGTAAGGGATAGTAAAGAATTTTTAAGGGTGATTATGTTTTCAGTTTTGTATTTTTCCGGACCTTCAAAAATTTTGGAAAAATTTGAAATGATATTTTGATGAGTTTTGTAGATTGTGTCCAAAAATGGCGATTTTTGGATGTATAGATTAGGAGTTATGGATTTTATGAGAAAAGACTATTTTAAAAGTAACTGTTTATAACTCCTTGTGGTTAACTCTAAAATTGATAAAATTTTTATTGGGAGTACATCTATATAATATCAGTATACCGTATTAATTTCGGAATTTTTGGACAAAAGTACAATTTATGATAAATGTTTAAATATTCGGTGGTTTTGGCCGTATGTGAAAAATAGTAAATCAATTTTAAAATTCGAGAAAAATATATATTCAATATGGGACTATATTCTTCTAAATCCCAGAAAATAAATATTTTTGGAACCGATTTGGTATTTTTCATGAAAATGTTCTAGTTATGAGTAAATAAATTAAATATGTTATGTGAAGTAAGAAAATTAGAAAATATGATTTTATGGTTTGAGAATCATATATGAGGTATATACGATTTTTGATGAGGGTTTTGGTTATTGGTGATGAAATTTTATGAGTTTGGCATTTTATGATGATTAAATGCATTAATTAGTAAAGTGTAAACAATTTAATTAAATTGTTTATAAGTTTAAGAAATGATTAAAATATTATTATAATATTAATAATATTAGATTATGAGATTTCTAAGTGATTTATAACATTTGGATTAAGGTGTTATAAATATGGATATGAATTTTATTATGAAACTTTATCTTTTCGTGTCGAGGTTACTTATACGATACGTATCTATTTAATATGAATACGGGGTATTATTCACGACAAATTGGTTTTTTCTCGACCAAATTATCGTTGATTTATGAATCTTACTCTTGAAATTAAAACCATATTTTGATTATATTATTTTTATATAACATTCTTATAACCCTAATGATAATATTTCTCTTTGACTTGAGTGTAAAGATGGGTAGATTATTGGTATGATCGTGACCATAGGTTCTCTTTGGCCGATGGTGCAAAAGTTGAATTTTTGGTGGTATGATCATGACCATTGAATTTACAATTGAATATTTTTAGCTTAAGTGCAAAGGTGAATTGATCAACATGGTTATAATTATTGTTATATAACTTCTGAAATAATTATGTATTTCTTTGATATATGAATATCTTTGGCTAGTAGTGCAAAAGATGACTGTTGTTGAATATCTTTGCTTTGTAGTGCAAAGATGAATTATTGATGAATATCTTTGGCTCGTAATGCAAAGATGAATTGTTGTTGAATATCTTTGCTTTCAGTAGACAAAGATGAATTATTGATGAATATCTTTGGCTCGTAATGCAAAGATGACTGTTGTTGAATATCTTTGCTTTGTAGTGTAAAGATGAACTGTTGATGAATATCTTTGGCCCGTGGTGCAAAGATGAATTTATTATGATATGATTATGAGCAGAGGCGTGATTTGGTATAACCATGATATTTGATGTTTCGTAAAGACGGTGATGAAAATTATCTTCGTCCGGATGAAAAGAGGAATTTAGAATCACAATTATGATTATGAGTTATTCATATGATTGTGGAAAGAAAGGCTGTTGATTGATGTTCTGAGGATAAAATATTGTTGGTAGACTTTTAACGTGGAGAAGACAATAGACTTTATAGTCTATTTGACTCTTTTAATGGATCGTTCGTTCAACTATAACTATAGTTGAAAAGTTTTATCATCTACCATATGTTCTAAAGCTCGATTTATTATTGATGAAGACTATTGATAATTTATGTATCTTTAGTTATAATATTCTTTATTGAGCTAGTCAGGCTCACCCTTTTGTTTCACAATTCCTTTCGTGTAATAAAAGTGTATTTGGGTCGAGCGGGGATAGCGAGGAATAGAATGGTGGTTTATAGATGTTGAGGTGAGGTGAATTTAACTTGGAAAGGTGTTTTGCCACTATCATACAAGATGTCTAATGACATACAACCTCGTGTCATCATAAGACATGGTTGTGCTCATCCACTTCTTGAGTATATTTACAAGCACTACCTATATAATCTTGGTGTTTGTTTGGAGTATAATACCCAATTAGAGACAAGTGGAGATAATGATATGTCAAGAGAAGACTCACCATTGGGAAGAATATGATAGTAATCTTCTCATTTTTCTTTGGGGTCTATTAGATCAACCAAGGATAATTACGTGGCCATATGATATCTACCATAACCTAAAAGCATGACCTCCCGTATCACGAAGGTTTCCTTGAGCACTTCCCAAAGATTCTAATTTCTAAAACAGCTTTTTGACTATACCTTTATGTAAGGTGTCATTGTGACGTGCTACAGTTGGTATATATTTGTATCCAAACTCACAGCATATGTGTTGTTGTATTTTGCACGACAATTGTTGTAATAAAGTTGTAGTTGTTTTCTGTACCATGTATTTGACGACTCAGAATGGGTTGGATGGAATGGACCTATTTTGGGGTCGTCACATGTATATCTATTTTGGGGGCGTCACAGTCATAGCCTATGCTATTAGAGTTTATGCCCTAGAGGCCAATTATTTGATATAATTGCTTAACATTTTGATATTATATTTGATTGAAAAAATGAATGATTTTATTATTGTTTTATTTACTGCGTTATATATAAATGTTAACATAATAAAATTCCTTAGAATATAATACAAATTATATAGTTTCAAGTATGTGACTTGAACATGAGATTATATAATTTCAATTAGTATCATTGTTCTTAAATGTCCCTAATCGAGTATCATTGTTGATGGGACAACAATGATGCATCGAGACTAATATGTGGATCGATTTGATGACCAAATCTCATTGATCATAAATATATGAGATATTAAGTCAATGCGTAGAAGTACATATTAGAGAGCGATGTAATTGGGATGGACTCCACTATGAGAATTCTACGTGGAACATTATGCAAAGTGTCATTAGCTATTCTCATAGTGACAATGATGTAATGGTCCTCCAACCTGAAATCACTATATTACTACACGGGAATTTATGTACTTTGATATCATCAAATGTCACCTTTAATAGGGTGGACTATAAAGATGATTATTGGGTACATCATGAATCGTGTGAGGAATATGAGTGATCTAGATGGAATTTAACCTTCCTATATATTGGGGTGATATCCATAGGCCTCTTGATTGAGTAGGACTATGAAATGCATGACCATGCTCAAATAGTGATTTGTTTCATATAGATACTACTCATTGATCAAGAAAACTCAGATTAAATTATGAAGAGTATGACACATTCCATGACTCGAGTTTAATCTAGGATATTAAGGTTAAAAGGATTAAATTACATTGAAACATTGGTCACGAAAAGGTTGCATCGAATCATCGATCTTATTATTACTTGGGTAGCGGTGATGCATTACTAGATGTCATTTCAACGTTAATAATTTTATAATATGATTTTAAAATTATTGCCAACGTAATAATAACATATATGTGGTCACACATAGTAACGTAATTTAAAGGGAATAAATTTAAATTTTAAGGATTTAAATATATTAATATGATTAATAGTATTTAAATCACTTAATTTAAATTAAAAGAAAAATTTGTATATATGTATATTAATTAAGTAAGACTTAATTAAGTTATATATATATATATATATATATATATATTCGGATTTTATGAAATTAGGTTTTGATTAATTCCTTTTAACTACTATATATAGGATATATAGCAGCTACTTAGGGTTAGATCATATCTTAAAAAAAAACCTAGCCGCTCTTAGAGAGAGACTAGAGAGAAAACCTTTTGAAAAATTTTTATTCCTTTGGTGGCTAGTACCGCAAGTCCCTTTATTGCAGAATCGTTCGACGGTTCGTGCGACGTTCGTGTGGATACCGTAGAGGCGCGGTTCTGATTGGATTGCGTAAAGGATTCAAAGCAGTTTCAGAACTCTTTCATAATCGGTATAATATCTAAACCACTTAATTAATTTCTGTTTCGCATGGATCCTGTTTTGGGTTTCGGAATTGCTTTAATTATTTTTCTATTTCCGCTGCGTTTCTGTGTCGAAACCCTACATATGCCTCTCGACAACTCAAAGAATATGAGAGGAATTATCCTACTCATGATCTAGAGTTGGCAGCAGTCGTTTTTGCGCTTAAGATATGGAGGCATTACCTGTTTGGAGAGAAGGTGGAGATCTATACGGATCATAAAAGCCTCAAATATTCCTTCACTCAAAAGGAACTCAACATGCGGCAACGACGATGGCTTGAGTTGTTGAAAGATTATGATCATACCATCCAATACCATCCTGGAAAAGCGAATGTAGTAGCTGACGCATTGAGTAAAAGATCATATGTGGGTACGAGTGTAATATTGTCAATGCAAAGACCCATTTTGTATGACTTAGAAAGGATGGAAATAGAGTTAAAGACTCCAGGGACCCATGTGATGATGGGGAATATACGAGTGGAACCGACTTTAATCGATAAAGTTAAAGTCGCTTTCAAACTACGGACACGGAGGTGATGCGTATGAAGAAGAAAAAAAGTGCAAGAAGGTGCTATTCCTAAGTAAGAATCGATGAAGAAGGAATACTTGAGTCAACTCCGCACTTTGTGTTCTAACGATTTCGACTTGAAGTATAAAATCATGATGGAGGCGCATAACACACCGTTTGCAATCCATCTCGGGAGTACCAAAATGTATCGTGATCTTGACATACATTTTGGTGGAGCAATATGAAGAGAGAGATAGCGAGGTTTATCTCAAGGTGTCTAACTTGTTAACGAGTCAAGGCGGAGTATCAAGTGCCAAAAGGTCCATTGCAACCACTTGAAATTCTAGAATGGAAGTGGGAGCACATTACCATGGATTTTGTTACTGGTCTTCCCAAGGTTTCTCAAGGCATAAATGCGATTTTGGTCATTGTTGATAGATTGACCAAGTCTTCTCATTTCTTACCGATACGAGAAACTTTTACACTTGAACATCTTGCTAGTATGTACATAAACGAGATCGTAAGATTGCATGGTATGCCAAAGATCCATAGTTTCGATCGAGACCCAAGATTCACTTCAAGATTTTGGGTTAGTTTGCAAAAAGCTATGGGCACGGATTTACGATTTAGTTCGGCATATCATCCTCAAACGGATGGGCAGTCGGAAAGGACTATTCAAACTCTTGAAGATTTATTAAGACTCTGTGTCCTTAACTTCAAGAGAAGTTGGGACAAGTTCTTACCATTGGTGGAGTTTTCTTACAACAATAGTTATCAAGCAAGTATTGGCATGGCTCCATTTGAGGCGTTGTACGGAAGAAAGTGTCGTTCTCCAATATGTTGGGATGAGGTGGGTGAAGCAACATTGTTGGGACCGAATTTGGTATGTATGACTACGGAAAAGATTCAAACGATCCGACAACGTATTAAAACCTCACAAGATCGACAAAAGAGTTATGTTGATCTTCATCGAAAAGACGTGGAATTCAATATTGGAGATCATGTGTTATTACGTGTTGCTCCATGGAAAGGAGTTACAAGATTTGGAAAGAGAGGAAAGCTCAATCCTCGATTCATTGGCCCATTTTTAATCCTCGATCGAGTAGAAGCGTGGGCTATAGACTAGCCTTACCGCTTAAGTATGTCTCATGTTCATAACGTTTTTCACATATCTATGTTACGTAAATATGTGAAAGACCCGAACCATATTATTGAATTAGAACCAAATGAGATAGAGGAAGATTTAACGTATGAAGAGTTACCTGTTAAAATCTTGGATGAGAAGGATCATATTCTACTTCTAAAGTTATACCTCAAGTCAAAGTTTTGTGGAGAAACCACGATGTGGAAGAAATGACACGGGAGTTAGAATCGAGATGAAATCAAGGTATCCTCACCCTCTCGACATACCAAAGCACGCACCCTAATTTCGAGGACGAAATTTCATAAGAAGGGGAGGTTGTAAGACCCCAACTTTTATGAATAAAGAATAATTTTCTCGAAATATATTTTTGAATATTATGGTGTGGATTTGATATAATGTTATATAGTCAGGTAATATTTATAAATTTTGCAAAGTAAGCAAGTGGTTATATAATATTCGATTGGTCGAAAAATATTCGTATTACTCAAGACAATCATTGGTGGACCCCTATTAACGGAAGTATTGTCGTAGTTAGAAAACGACATAATTATCTTTTATAAAAATAACGGCAGAAGTTTTCTTCATTAAACCGTTGAACTACCCGATAGTAAAAATACAAGAATATGCGTGGTTTAAGTAGTAGCCTCGTGCCGGTATTGATTATTGATGCTTACGTGAGAAGTCACCGGTTATACTCAATTATTGCTACAAAGAATCTGCGATCATATCTCTCATATTATTGATTCGATTATTGTCACAAAGATCATCCGCATTATATGATATATTATTAAATCAATAATTGAGATGACAAAGTTATTCATAATATTAAATTGCAATATTTACAATGTCCAGAAGTTCATCGAGGAGAGGTTTGGTCATCTAATTGTGCGCCAATAAGGAGAAATCCTTATCGGAAAGCCCCCTCTTTCCAGGGAACGACCTGGTTGTTAAATATTGTGAGTTATAATATTAATGATGAATAAGTTCGTGTTGATTAAAGATGAAATTGATAGTTCCATTGTGTTAGAATTATTAGTGTTAGTGAAAATCGACATTTTTTCGATATTAATTGATGTCTGGAAGTTACACTAACCAGTCGGGTAATTAACCGGATAAATGAGCAATTAATTGCTATTAATTCACATGATTATAACTATTTGTTCACATGTGTGTACTATTGATTCACATTCTTGTAATATTAGGGGAGTTGGTGCAAGATTGATAATACTTGCATGACTAAGTTAAAAATGGAGGTATAGATGGAGAGTACTATCACGTAATTCAGTATTTTCACATGATTATAACTATTGATTCACATGATTGAACTATTGATTCACATTATTTACTATTAGGGGAGGTGGTGCAAGTTTGATAATACTTGAAGGACTAAATTAAAAATGAAAGAAAAGTTGAAGGTATTGCACTGTAATATTTCGAGCCCCAAAACGTGCAATTATTGAAACTATATTTTCCTATAAATAGAAACTCATTCTTCTTTCATTTCTCACCAATTCACTAAAGCTTTAGAGCAATTATTATAGTAGAGAAAGAAGAAGAGAAGTCATTACCTCTTTACTCCAAAGATCCGGTTTCTTTCTCAGGTAAGGGGTATTATTTCTTTTCGTATTCATGAAGAGAAGCTTACATTATTCCATTATTTATTATTATGTTGGAATAACTGCCTATGCCAAATACCGCATACATAGTGAAATTCTTACGTTATTCCATTCTTTATTATTCATTTGGAATATCCGATGCATGCGGATTACGCTAGACCTGGTTCCATTCTTTATTATTCTATTAGAATAACCTGTATGTGTGGTCTATCGCATGCATGGTGAATTCTTTGTTATTCCATTCTTTATTATTCTATTGGAATATCTGCATGCATGCGGATTACGCTAGACACTGGTTCCATTCTTTATTATTACATTGGAATAACACATGCGTGGTGGTCTATCGCATGCATGGTGAATTCTTTGTAATTCCATTCTTTATTATTACGTTGGAATATCACATGCATGCGGATTACGCTTAGAACTAGTTCCATTCTTTATTATTACATTGGAATAACCCGCTCTTGATGGGTCTATCGCGTGCGTGATGAATTCTTCGTTATTTCATTCTTTATTATTACGTTGAATATCCTATCTCGCATGCGTAATTACGCATTTGACCGGTTCCATTCTTTATTATTACATTGGAATAACCTTGCCTATGTGGATTATCGCATTTATGGTGAATGATCCTTCGTATTCATTCCTTATTAAATTGTGGAAATGATGCGCTCACGTGGATTACCGCATGGTGGGTGAAAATTCATTTGCGGTTTCATATATTCTATGATAATCATTTGGTTAAAGTTTTGGCTTCTATACTCCATGAAATTAGTAGAATATCACGGATATTTCGCGCTTCATCGTATCTTTTCATGGAAATATTCTTCCGAGCATTCTTGAATTTTACTCCACAAAGCAAATATCATGTTGACAATTTAGGCGTAATTGATTTCAAGATAAATTAACTTATAAATCTTTAAAATTTATTCTTGAACTTGTTTTATTGAATTATTATATCATTGTCATCATCCTCATGCTTATATTGTGATGAAAGTTATCTTTGGCTTACGTGCATAGATGGACTTGGTATGATTATGACCAGGGATTATTCAGTATAATCATGACCTGTAATGTTATAAATGATGTGGCAAAAGTCCTCAGTAGCCTGTAGTGCATTGATGGACAGTTTTTGGTATGATTATGACCAGGGATTATTCGGTATAGTCATAACCATTGATGATTTAATGAATATCCTTGGCCCGTAGTGTAGGGATGACTCGATGATGTGGTTTATTTATTAAGCTGAGTCTCGGCGATAATAATTGATGAAAACGTTTTAAATCATAGAAGATGGTAGATATCATGCTCTACTTGACTCTTCTAATGTGTCAGGAATAAGCATGTGAATGATATTCCTATTTACATATGATTTGATTATGATATATATATATATATATATGAATGAATATGCAAGTATGTTTGCATTAAGAAAAGCTGTAAAGTCCTTTGCTAGACAATAGAAACATATGTACAAGGATTTAGAATGAATTGATCAAATGTGTTAGGTTGATCCTACATAAGCAAAATGACTTTTGTAAAGTCCTTAAAAGAAAATGATTTACAAGGACTATAAATATAGAGATCAAGCATGTTAGGTTGATCTTATGATGTAATAGATAAGCTCATTCGATCGCCGAGCACTACACCGTAAATCGTGAGTCTGCTAGGAGAGTCAAGAATAACTCGAGAGTTATCGAGGCAGAATCGTAATCTACAAGATAGTAGATCTCGAGTTCGTAGATTGCGGAGAGGCGAGAAAGGATCAGTAGTGTGTCGAGTAGCACTTCCTCGAAACCGAAGTAGTCTCTCGAGGAAGTCGTATTCATAATCGTAGAGAAAGCTCGCTTACTGGTAATGACCGAGTATCTGCGCCAAAGCTAAGTCAAGAATCGTAGACTACACTCGAGTCAGAAGTCTACTAATCATACCAAAGAGAGAGATCGTGAGTCGAGCAAGATTAGATGAAGACAACAAGCACAACGACGTAAATCGTAGTGTGTCAAGATTCGATCTCGAGTCGTAGTATGCGCGACAACCCAAAGCTAAATCGTAGAGTGCGTAACTAAGACTCAACAGATGTGCTCACAATGCCAAAGGTAATTGTAGAGCAAATACGATTCTCAACAAATGAGCACTCCCTGAATATCCAAAGGAATGAAGCCTCTGGTTGGTAATGCAAAGATACATCTCACTTGAAGAAGGCCAGAGAGCACTCAACGAATGGCATGCAAGCTAATAGAAGATCTAAGCATCAACTCAATCAGCATCCAGATTGAGTTGAGAAGTTATTCAAGGTAAAATCTTCCACAAGATGATAATAAGAAGACTTCAGTAGCTGACTAAGGAAAGTCAACATATGCAGTGGCTGTCAAGAAGAAAGATGACAACGATCTTGGAAGTAACCAGGATCGTAGTGTTTGCCAGACAAAGAAGAAACTGATGAAGTATACTCAAAGATACTGGTCAGTCTCTGAATAACAAGGCTAAAGTGATTAAGCATTGGATCAGTCCATTGATGATAAGTGAACGGGAGATCACAAGGAGAAAGCGAGATGGACACGCCACAAATCTGAAGTGCCTTGTTATTCAGAAGGGGCCAG
The DNA here is from genome assembly GCA_020205615.1 of Panax quinquefolius. Taxonomy (NCBI): domain Eukaryota; kingdom Viridiplantae; phylum Streptophyta; class Magnoliopsida; order Apiales; family Araliaceae; genus Panax; species Panax quinquefolius. The sequence goes on from CM035156.1 coordinate 43,329,989, forward strand.
AGCAAAAAGTCAAGCCGTTAGTAATTTGAAAACAGTCGAGGCGAACAGAAATGATGAAGCACTGCACAAGAGAAAGAAGAGGTACTTTACATTGAAGATCCTATCAACACTCTTCAAGATCGTAGTGTTGTCTCTACCAGTAAACAAGACACTACGATCAAGTCCATGAAGACCTGCATCAGAATCGTAGAGTACAAATAACTGAAGACTGAAGCATTGGCAACAGTTCAATCTGAAGGGTAATGTTCGGACAAGTGCTTATTGAGAGCATCGATGCAAGGACAATCTTTGATCAAGAAATCAGAAGGGTGAAATAAAGTTGTCGTCCTGCCCAAGATATCAAAGTGACATATCTGACAGGGTTGGTGAAACAGCAGACTGCAGTGTTAAGAAGTCAGAAAAAGATGTCATGTCATATCTGCAGTCTGCACCAAATAACTCGAGATCTGCGAAGTAATTTGAATAACTTTCAACGGCTACTTTCCAACGGGAAGATTGGGAAGTAGTATAAATCAACAGAGCCTCAAAGATCAAGAGTTGCTGATGATAATTTTGTTGCAGAATCGTTGAGTTGGTGAATGCTATTGTTGACTCTACGAGTTCCACCAAAGATAGAACTGTAACAAGTCTCGTGACAATGAGACTACTAAGAGGTGGAAGTGAAGCATCTTTGAAGAAGGACTCATATGGATCAAAGCTTCACTCAACAAAGATGAGAATGCCACTAAAGATGGCGTACCAAGCCGGAGGCGAAGAAGGCCAAAAAGATAGCATTCAGAAAAGTGGCTGAGTACAAAGAAGATCAATTTAACATTGCTTATTCCGCTGCAGTTAAACTTGATGTCTATTGTATTTTATCAGTTTAACATTGTTGAAGACTAATGATAATTTATTCGCATTATCTTAGTCATAATATTTCTCATTGGGTTAGTTGAGCTCACCATTTCTTTCTTTCAACGTTCTCTTCGTGAAATGAGAACGTAGGGACTAGTCGGGGGAACGAAGTGACGGCCTAGATGATAGCATTAGTAGTCCTCACTATTCTGTTAAATAGTGTGATAATAAATGTAATGAGGACTCCATTGAGTGTGGATATTGTCTAGATGACAATATTCTTATTTAAACTCTTAGATTATGTTTTGTCGTATTTTACACGACTGTTGTATAATTAAGTTGTATTTGAATTTTGTACCATGTATTTGGCGACTCAAGATGGGTGATGTATACCTATTTTGGGGGCATCACACAGAGGGTGAGCTCGGGAAGAGGAAGAATGGAGGAGGATCTGAGAGTGAGAGAGAGCAAATATTTATTCTTTGAAGTTAAAGAAGATATAATGGACGGTGAGATTTATCCCAATCTTTGGATGGTTCTGATCGTTTATTAGGGTGAGCGAGAAATTCAAAATCAGTTGTGTTTTGTTAATTACACTAGCTGTATTACCTATGTCTTCGGCACTACGTACGAAGGGGAAGAGAGATTACCGGCGCTAGAGAATGGAGGAGGTAGAGGGCAAATTTAGGAGGAGGAAGAACGGAGGAGGATCTGAGAGTGAGAGAGAGCAATTTTTTATCCTTTGAAGTTAAAGAGGATATAATGGACGGTGAGATTTATCCCAAACTTTGGACGGTTCTGATTGTTTATTAGGGTGAGCGAAAAATTCAAAATCAGTTGTGTTTTGTTAATTAGACTAGTCGTACTATCTATGCCTCCGGCACTACCTACGAAGGGGATGAGAGATTACTAGCGCTAGAGAATGGAGGAAACAGATGGCGAGTTTAGGAGGAGGAAGAACGGAGGAGGATCTGAGATTGAAAGAGAGCAATTTTTTATCCTTTGAAGTTAAAGAGGATATAATGGACGGTGAGATTTATCCCAAACTTTGGACGGTTCTGATCGTTTATTTGGGTGAGCGGTAAATTCAAAATTAGTTGTGTTTTGTTAATTAGACTAGTCGTACTACCCGTGCCTCCGACACTATATACGAAGGGGAGGAGAGATTGTCGACGCTAGAGAATGGAGGAAGTAGAGGGTGAGCTCGGGAGGAGGAAGAACGGAGGTGGATCTGAGAGTGAGAAAGAACAATTTTTTATCCTTTGAAGTTAAAGAGGATATAATTGACGGTGAGATTTATCCCAAACTTTGGACGAGTTTGATCGTTTATTAGGGGGAGCAAGAAATTCAAAATCAGTTGTGTTTTGTTAATTAGACTAGTCGTAATACCCGTGCCTCCTACACGACGTACGAAGGGGAGGAGAGATTGTCGGCGCTAGAGAATGGAGGAGACAGAAGGCGAGCTCGGGAGGAGGAAGAACGGAGGAGGATCTCAGAGTGAGAGAGAGCAATTTTTTATCCTTTGAAGTTAAAGAGGATATATTGGACGGTGAGATTTATCCCAAACTTTGGACGGTTCTGATCGTTTATTAGGGTGAGCATGAAATTCAAAATCAGTTGTGTTTTGTTAATTAAACTAGCCGTATTATCCGTGCCTTCGACACTACGTACGAAGGGGAGGAGAGATTGTCGGCGCTAGATAATGGAGTAGGCAGAGGGCGTGCTCGGGAGGAGAAAGAACGGAGGAAGATGTGAGAGTAAGAGAGAGCAATTTTTTGTCCTTTGAATTAAAGAGAATATAATGGACGATGAGATTTATCCCAAACTTTGGACGATTCTGATCGTTTATTAGGGTGAGCGAAAAATTCAACATTAGTTGAGTTTTGTTAATTAGACTAGCCGTACTACCCGTGCCTCTGGCACTACGTAAGAAGGGGAGGAGAGATTCTCGGTGCTAGAGAATGAAGGAGGCAGATGGCAAGCTCGGGAAGAGAAAGAATAGAGGAGGATCTAAGAGTGAAAGAGAACAATTTTTTATCCTTAGAAGTTAAAGAGGATATAATGGACAGTGAAATTTATCCCAAACTTTGGATGGTTCTGGTCGTTTTTTAGGGTGAGTGAAAAATTCAAAATCAGTTGTGTTTTGTTAATTAGAATAGTTGTACTAACCGTGCCTCGGGCACTACATACGAAAGGGAGAAGAGATTGTCGGCGCTAGAGAATGGAGGAGGCAGAGGGCGAGCTCGGGAGGAGGAAGAACGGAGGAGGATCTGAGAGTAAGAGAGGGCAATTTTTTATCCTTTGAAGTTAAAGAGGATATAATGGACGGTGAGATTTATCCCAAACCTTAGACAGTTCTGATCGTTTATTAGGGTGAGCAAAAAATTCAAAATCAGTTGTGTTTTGTTAATTAGAGCATGATTGAGATTATAGTTATATTAGAGCATTCAAGATTATTTTTTTATCTCTATCCCTACTCTATAGTGTTATTGAATCATTTTGCATGATAGAGATTCAATTTTTTTAGTATGTACCCAACAGGTTATTTATATTGCTTCCTTAAATAATGAAATTTAAAATTTAAAAGTTCAAATTTGAAAGTTCCAACAGTTAAAGTATGTTTTGACCGTTGTAACTATTTGACCTTTGTATTGGCTTCATAAGTTAGAGCTTATGATAGATGTAATATACTACAATCTCTTATTTTTAATTATAAAATCGCTATTAATTTATTAATCTATTTTGAAGTAAGTATGTGATATTTTAAATTTAAAATTAATATAAATTTAATCTATCATATTGTAACTTATTTAGAAGAAAAACTATTACTTATAAAATTTATTATTTTCTAATTCTTAGCAAAAAAATTAAGTTTGAGAATGCATTAAATTTATTTATAAAAATTAATAATAATCTTATAATTTATAAAAGAGATTATAATTTATCAATTGTATTCCATTTTAAAATAATTTTTATTTTATTTTAAATTTTAAGTAATTTATGGAGTGAGTATTGAATGGATTGTAATCGCAAATGTACATAAGATCAATATTAACTTTTAAAAGTTAATTTGTGATATTTTTAAATTTAAAATTAATATATTTCATTTAAATTTTAAAATAAATTTTTTTATAATTAATAGTACTTTTATAATATTTATAATTATATTGACATGAATTAAATACATTTATATCAATTTTAAATTTGAATAGGTTTGAAATTAATTTTTAAAAAATAAGTCATTATTAATTTTATAATTTGAAAATGAAAATGAGTTGGATAATGATTGATGAGTTGTCCACTTAAATGAGGCTATAAAATTTCATTTTGCATACATAGAGAACTGTTGGATAATAATTTATTGATGTATTCTTCAAAATTGAGGATAGAGAATTTATTAGAGAAACTATTACGAATGCTCTTAGTACACTATTATTATGTTAGTGGAAAAAAAAATATGCTACTCTCTGTCTCTCTTTCTACTCTCTCTATTATTATGTTACTGCATGCATATTAATTGTAGATAAATTAATACTCTTCAAATAGATCTTTTATATATATATATATATATATATATATATATATATATATATATATAAAAGATCTATTTGAAGAGTATTAATTTATCTACAATTAATATGCATGCAGTTCATGTCTCTAACCACCATATTCATTTTATATTTAAAAAATTTATGCATGTTTTAGTGGGCATGCATGATCATAAGTTTAAACATCTATCAATGGTTGGTGTTGCCAGACTCACGAAACAACATTGTTTTCTAATATGTATTTAATTTGTGCTCTAAATTACAACTTTATTGGCAACATAAAATTAGTCACTTGATGGAGAGAATATAATTAATCCTAGAGTGGTCACAGTGGTAATACATATATATATATATATATATATATATATATATATATAGTATGGTGCGATGAAACATTAAAAAATATAAGAAAAAATGTCTATATTTTAACCCATTTTGAAAGATGTCAAAAACGAAAAAGAAGAAAAGGAGAGAAAATCATATATAGCACGATCTTGCTCTTTTTTACCAATTATTTGAATAAAAGGATGACTTTTGGAAATGGTGTATAGGGTATTGAAGGTGCATGGAACCAAAACAACAATAATGCACTCAATAATATTATTCACCTCCCACCTTACTTTTATTTCATTGTCTACACTCTTCGGGTATTGTCTTTCTTTTCTAAATGTACACGGTCTACGATTATTATAGAGTTAAATGACCCGTAGATTATGTACATTTGGGAGTCTCAACAGCTGTGTAGCTCCATTAACCCATCTCTCTCCCTCTCTATCTCTCTCTCTCTATATAGTCCAAAACTGCCCATTAAAAAAAATATGAGGCCTTTTTATAAGTTTCTACGTTGGATACCTCAAAATTATTCCAAATTAAAGATGAAAATTGTTAGATTTGGTTTGGGCAGAAAGTACAATATATACAAATCCATCTTTTTAGTCGCATGATTCAACTTATTCATTGCATCAAGTGGATCATCCGATATTATAATGCGTTAACTCACTTTTTTAGGCGGTTAAAACAAAGAACAATAGTAAAAATGTCATTTACTATGGCAATATCAACGGTTTTTGTTTAACAGACCAACAAATTATTATCTGTCAAAAACATAAAAACCTTCAAATTTACTTATCATTTACTGAAATGGATACATTTATCCAAATTCCAAACGTAAACAAGGAATTGAATAATACAAGAGCCCTTCTAAAATAGTCATTGTATTCAAATTGCTTTCAATTATTATATAGAATTCGGTGGTCAGCTCCATCACTAATCATTGTTCAAGTTGCCGAGTTCTTCTACGCGGACAGGGATTTCGGACAGAAAAATTGAACCGAAAAAACAAAAGAAATTTGTTCCAGCGAACAATTGGACAGTACAATTCCTTTGTTCGCTGGAACAAAATCATTTTGTTCTTTCGATCCAATTTTTCTGTCCGGGTAGAGTTATTAATTACTAAAATGATAAATATATATAGTAGCAGGAGCAGCGGTAGTAGTATTAGTACAAGTTTGGTACGACATCAGTTTCAACAATATTCCATACGGCCAGGTTGTCTTTTGAATTTTTTTTAAAATATAGAAATACCTGCATACTTATTCCAGAACCCCACCCCCACCCCACCCCCCCCCACCCCAAGGTTTGTTTTATCATGTTAGGTACCATAAATTTCTTATATTTGCTCACATATAAAACGTTTCCACACAACAATTATTGATATTGCAATTGAGGTTGATTATGATATTCACTTGTACATGTATTTGTATCCTTCTAGAATGAGGGTTTAAAGGAAAGGGAACTTGGCTAGTCTTTTCCTCCAATGATTCTTATCAATGAACAAAAATAAGGCAGCTCATGACACATTAATTTTGGCTCCCAAAATTTCAAAATAGTGATGCAATACAACTGGATTCTGGATATACGACAGCAAACCAACAAATATATGGGAGAAGGAAATATGTGTCTTAGACACACACAAGCTTGTGTGTGTCTTGCACCTAATATGACGTAATTTTGATGGATAGCAACAGAATTCTCAGATCTATTCCACCAAATGACCAATTTCCCCAACAAAAATGTCAGATACTAACTTAAAAAAATTACACTGCAATTGACAAACATGCATAACTTGGGACATGACATGATAGATTGGGGAAGATAGCAAAAACATTAGACATGAAGCAAATATATAGCAAGGAGGAAAATTTACACTGAAAGGTGAATATTACATATGGCAGCATCCAGAAAGGAAAATGAGAAACATGCACACAAAATCTATAATGTCTTGGCTCATATAACCAACTAGGTGACCTAAAAGAAAGCAGGAAAGACACAAAAAGCCGAATGAAATTTACAGGTAGAATAGATAGACGGTAAAGATCAAACAGAGAAAGACGAGCAAATAACTTTGGAGGCACAGTAGTCTTTGTTGGGGTGGGGGGGGGGGGGGACTTAGGTGGTCCAGGCATGTTGATGCAATGATAACAGCGGAAGAGGCAGTAGTTTTGCTAAATATAACCAGCGTGAAATTGGCCTAATTGTTGTAGCTGAGGATTTCGAGGGTGTCCTCCCAGCAACAGCAGGAGCAACTGCATGTCCACCAGGTACGCTCTGCTGCTCAGTTGGCAATGGATTGGGGAAACTTGGAGAAAGTGGCATCGATTTACCGTCACCAATATCTTGACCTGACATGCATATCCACTGATCTATCAGAAGAAACGAAGAGACTAGAAAAATAAAAATTGATCTTGCATCCTACCATGCAATACTACCTCCTAGAAGACTGGGGATAATGTATTTCAAGTTTGCACAGAGCTTTTTACTTAAAACTTATATATCAAGCAGGAAATATTTTTTATCAACCAGAATATATCTAGATCTTGCTAAAACATGCTGGGATGAATACACAAAAATGGGTTCCAAAGACTAATCTAAATGCAGCATTTTTCACGTAGGAGAAGCTGGCATGTAGGAAGAGGCTCTAAAGAGCAAACAAGGCTTCTAGTCAATGTCCGCCTAGGCCCCGCCTAGGCGCTAGGCCCCCCATGGCGCCCCGCCTAGGCGTTAGGCCCCTCTGGCGCCTCACCTAGGCCCAAGGCGGCAAAAAAAATCCTCCAGAAAATTAGGCGGGGCCTAGGCCTGAGTTTTTTTATATTTTAATAACTACCCAAACCAGATCTTGATATATTTATTTTTCTAATGATTTACCATATTCATAATACATGTTGTAATATATCAAAGCACAACAAGAAGTGAACAATATCAAGTCAAAATGGATAATTTTATTATAGTTGTAATTTTTTGAACTTGTACCAACTTCAAATTATATAAATGATGATACATTTGTAATATTTAGTTTAATTCAATATAATTCTTAAATTTATGTTTAGTTTTTTAAGTTTTAATATTGAATTAAATTTTTGAAATTTTAAATTTTATTATTTAATAGCAATCTTATTTATGAATAAAACTAATACGTTCAAAATATGTTTGAACTTTGAACAATTGCATGTTTGTGTTTGACCTTTGACATTAGCAATATGGATATGTGTTTGAACTTTAAGCAAAGCCTTTTATTATCTTTATTATAGATTATTTTGCTTTATATTATTGTTTTGTTTAGATAAATGTAAGATAAAATGTTAAAATTGGCTTAAAATAAAAAATCCCGCCCAGGCCCCGCCTAGACCCCCTAGGCGCTAGGCCCCTCTCGTCCCCTCGGCCGCCCGCCTCCCGCCTCCCGCCTAGCGCCTTTTAGAACATTGGTATGAACAAATTTTATGTAGAAAAAGTAGTGCGAACTAAACAGTAACATACAAACTAGAAGTGCAGCATGATATATGAACATTGCAAGAGCATATGTACTCACAGTTGGAACGTGACCACCCCAGCTTAAGATTTTCCCTATCAAATACCATACGGTATCCCGTCATGAAGTTCTCTGTGAAAAGCAATTTGTTTGTGAGTAAGATTAAAATTCAGCACACAAATTTTCTTTCCATTTCTTTTGGCCAACAGGCTTTGGGAAAGAAAATTTATGGGTTGAGCTACAGGCTTTGTTACTCGGACTCTTCACTTTGCCCTGAAGTACCTGTGTCCGACACCGTGTCCAAAAATTGGATACTTCACTTGGATACTTCACTTTAGTGTAAACAATTAGCAAAATTGAGAAGTACCCGTGTCGGATACCGTGTCCAACCGGACACTCCATCCGAGTCCGAGTAACACAGGCTACGGGAACAGCAAATATATTGTTCATGCTTACGTCCAATTGTTCCCATATCTTCATCTGTAGGCTGTATGGCTAAACAAAATCCAATAAGTCCCTACAGCACATAGGCCATCATATCAAAATGTTATTAAACATGGAAATGCATAACCATCATAAAAGCCGTATAGGACTTCTATGGACAAATATGAGCTGAGTAATTATTTGTATGATAAATTTAGTAGTTACAACTAAATCTTTGCTGATATGCACTTAATTTTCAGCCCATAAATAGAAAAAATATGCTCATTCTGACTCTCCAATCTGAATACTTGGTGACATAGCTGTTTGAGGTAAGAATAATGAAAATAACTGTTTTCTAATTCAAAATCGTATTTGCAGATAAAATATAAAAATACATAAAGATGCATAATATGCAGGAGATCACTTTTCAACCCCAAAATATTATTCTTCATTCTCCTTCCTGTTTATAATGAAGGAGAATAAGCAATACTCAAGAGGAATGATAAACTAAAGGACCTATGTCTTTATATAGCATGAGCAGCAAAGAAGACAAATAACAGCCAAGGATCATATTAAATTTCAAACTTAATTCTTTATTTAAAGATTCATTAAGCTTCACAGTTCTTTCAGCATAAAGATAATAGAATTTGAGCCAAAATTAAAGTGGGTTTTAATAATTATTTAAAGTGAATCCACATATCAATGTGTTCTACTCCATGAGTAGATTAAATTAAGTATTTGGAAGCTCAAATCCATGGAGTAATGAATGAGATATCAACTCCCAAAAATCACCCTTGGAAATGATAAATGATAACAAATACATGTGGGAAAAGCCAAGTCCCCCATCGGTTAAGAACTAAAATTATAATGTGTTTATATACAAGAAAATTGATCTTGGGTTTGGGCACTAAGGGCACCCCACTTTTGTGGAAGGGAGAGGACCTAGCCAAGATTTGGTTCGAACCCACACGCGCGCACCGCTGCCGACCGGCCTAGCCTGGCTCGAGACTCGTAGGTCTGGGTCCTTGTATATAATTTTTTGGACAAAATTTATTTAAATTTTATTTAAAAATTTTAATTTAATTTTATATTAGTTCTATTATCAAAACTGTATCGTTTTAATAAATCTTATTTATTAATAAAACTGTGTCGTTTTGGGAAGCGGTATCTGCTGAAAAGCTATCAGTCTGAATGGACGCCCCAAAACTACGTCGTTTTGCCTTACGAACGCGCCTTTTCTTCTAAAGTTAAAACTACGTTGTTTTAGTTCTGTTAAGGATAAAAATACGTCGTTTTATGGGTCCGGACGGATGCGTCTAGTCTGCTACACCTTAAAACTAAGTCGTTTTGGCTAAATAATACATTTTCAAAGGGTCAATTCATAGGAGGGGGCAGCCATTTCGATCATTCAATTCATTCAAGCATAAGCATTCTAGTCTTCTTATTCTTCATTTCATTAGCAGTTTATAGTTCATTTTTTGAGAAAGAGTTCTGAGCATTTTATTTTGGTTCGTTGAGTATACTATTTAGAGTGCTACTATAGTATACAGTGTCATTGTATCATGAAAGACAAATACTATCAACTCTGAGCACCATACGGAGGGCATAATTGTCTTAAGGACATAGTACCAAGTACTAGCCTTAACAAGCTAAATTCTGCAATTTAAGATAAGTTAATATATATATAGTATCCATTTTCAGTTTACTAACAAAAGATAATGACCCTAAGATGAAAGTGAAAAATAGTCTAATCTAGTTAATGAAATGATTTTGCACGAGATGCAAAGCAATTCCCAGAGGTCCCCTATCCGGATGTCCTTCCAAATCGAATACCAAGGCCATACGCAGCTTTATGTATCAAAGAATACGCTCGTGAATCTCTCTCTCAATATATATATATATATATAGTAAATGGGGTGAGTAGATCTCCTTGGTAGGTTAAGTGTCTCCACTATCTTTAGTAAATTTAACCTTAAGTCTGGATTCTGGCAAGTTGCTATTCATCCCCTGATAGGTACAAAACTGCATTCACCATTCCGTTCGGACACTACGAATGGAATGTTCAGTCATTTGGACTTAAAAATGCACCTAGTGAATTTCAGAATATTCTTAATAATATTTTGAATCCCTAACAAACATTTCGGTGAAAATTTTTTCTCCTCCTTTTTGTAAAGAAAATTTTTGGGGGTGAAAGGGTTATTTCCTGGATAAAAATTTTAAGGTGGAAATGTATGGGGATGGTGACTCATCTGAGAAAATGATCAACAGCACCTTCCGGCATCCACAGGAGACGGACCAAGTCAAGGAAGAAGATGCCAGAGGCATCTTCAGTCAACCGACAGGTGATGGCCCATCCATCATCTCAGCTTTTGCTTTCCGTAAAGCAAAAGTCTTTTACTTTAGTAAATGTAAAAGTAAAAGAATAACTTTTGTTTTTACTTAAGTTAAATGTTTTTAACTTAGTTAAATGTTTTTAACATTTACCAATGTAAAAGTAAATGTAAAATGTTTCTTACGTTTTACTTTTACTTAAGTAAATTACTTTTACTTGATTAATGTAATAGTGATTCTGCGTGAATCAATAGTAATTTACTTTTCGGTTTTCTATTTAAAGAAACTCAGTGTTAGAGTTTCTTTAGAGCTTAATTCAATGTAGCCTCGTGAGCTCTCTCTAGAAAGCTCTTCCGAGGTCCATCTCTCTCCTCTCTCTTAGTTAGCCGGGAGCGAAGCTTTCAAACCGATCTTCTTAGTTAGAAGATGAAGACGAAGTCCTTAATACTTTGATCTTCCCTCTTAAACATTTAGTCTAGGAATTAATGTAATCCCTTCCTCAAATGTTTATAAATAAAAGAAAGAGATTACTTTACCGATTCACCGGTCATCTTCTTAATCTTTTCTTTCTTACACAATTAAATTACTAAATAAAAACAGTTTTATTGATAATGACTCAAACTATTTACAGGACGAACAATTAAAATGACTTACAAGTTTACTGAAATAAGAACATTAGATGAAGAGGGTTTAAGTAGGCTAAACAGCGGTTGATGCTAAAGATTTATCAGAGAAGGAACTCTGAGTCTTTCTAAGTCTGCCTAAACCAAATGAATTCGATTTCCTTTTATAGAACACGGAAATGAACTATTACAATGTTACTATTACAATAACTGGGGTAAAGTAAAAGAAAGAAACATTTTACTAAAGTAAAAAGTACAAGTAAAAACATTTTACTAAAGTAAAAATAAAGAAACTGCTTTCGGTGGAGAAGCAGACGTCTTTTTTGACTAATGTGGCCTTGGGGCGGATGTACGGCGATTCTTTGCTTTTCGGTAAGAGTGATGATGTCATCACATCCACTTACTTTGATTGATTATGGGGAATCGGAGAAAGGATCTGGCGTCTTCAAGGTCGATCGTGCCATAGGGATCACAATCACCTTCGTCTTGAGATCTTGACTAGAATTTTCTCCTACGGGTCGAGAAGAAGCTTTATCGATTCTTCGTATGGCTGGTCAAGTCTCATATGAATAGCATCTCGCAAGACGCCTTATAGCGAGAGTTGGAGTAACTAGAAACATTAGTAACTTCATCGAGATCGGGAGGAACAATGATTTTCTTTTATCTTATCAATTTGTTTTAGTATTTATTTCTTTGGAAGAAGCAGCCCAGGGTAATGCAGAATCGAAGGAGTGTTCTTTGGAGGAGTCGATAAAGGAGAAAGCGGAAATTCTTTACGAACTTGCCAACTATTCTATCGACACAGAATTTATCCCGCCATTTAATGAAAAAAGCGGCGAGAGGCATGAAAATAGGGGAAAGGTAAGTGCGAAGCGATCCCTAATTCCTATGGACGACGGAGTGAAATCTTGTGACTTCTTGGGTAGCTAAAGCGACATATTGCCATTTGAGGATCGAGGATTTTGTATTTACTACAAAATATAAGGAAGGCGGAATTTCTCGTATTTGGAATGATAATTCTTGTGATGACAAAAATGTTCTAAGCGAGCGAGGAGAGGTTTGGGGAAAATATCACGGCACAAACCATACCTTGTCCACCAAAGGATGAACCATTTGGGGAATTGACTTTTGAACTTGTGGTCAATTGGAAAAACCCACGAATGAGTATGATCTTCATTTTGATGAAGCATGATTTTATGCTGAAGCCTCGATATAATCATAATAGCAAAAAGAGCTAGTGTGATTAGAAAGTGACTTGAGATCGGAAGGATGACTACCCCAATCGGATGATTGAGAACTTGCTTAATATCTGACTAATGATAAAGAAGCTTGAATTTATTATCGTTGGCATAAATTGGTTTAATAAAGGCCGACTCTGTTTGATAAGGATGTCCCTATAATACACAAGTGATTTATAAGGAGCTAATGGAAGAAAATGTCATCCATTAGGAAAATCTTTGGTGACTAATTGAATCGGGTCATTCTTGGGTTTCATTGGTAACTCGATATGGAATAAGTCTTGATCAAAAATTTGTGATAGTCTAAAAGCTGGGTATTTGGATTGTGATGAGGTAGACTTGGTTTGACTAGCAGCAAAAATATCAAATGGTTTGGGGTGACTAGCAAGAAGCGAGGAGTAGGGCTTGGGGCCGCATGCAAGCACGGAATTTATTATGGGTTTGGATAACTGGATGAGGAACAACAATTCCTTTTAACTAATTAAGCGGGCCGTGAGAATGAAGCCATGACCACGAGAAGATGAACCTCCTCGTACACTCGTATTCTTTATGATAGTACTGTGTTAATAAACTCACGAGTGAGAAAATCGAGGAAACCGAGTTATTCTTACCTTTAATGTATTGATATCAAAATCGAAAATACTTTAAATTGCTTGTCATCTAGCGAATGAATACTTTAATACATTCTCAACATCTTTTCAAGAATAAATTTTCTTGACTTGCGATCTATTCTAACTAGGAATTTCTTGTTGATAAATCTCTCGAAATTTTTAATACATAAAACTAATGATAAAATCTCTTTTTAATAATCGTATTTTAAGCATGTAGGATTCCATGCTTGAATGGAAATGAACAATTGTTCATCTGAAGGAGTTAACTTTTGTTTGAGTATGCCACCGAATCCGATGTCGGAAGCATCGGTTTCAACTATTTTGAATCTTTATATCATTTTGAAATGCAAAAGTGGCAATACCTTAACATATTTTTAACTTGTTGACTGCATGTAGTATGAATGTCGATTCGATGGAGGTGGATTACTTTATAAGCTATTTGAAAGAGAGGCTTACAAATCTTCACGAGATTCTTGTAAAACTTGCGATATAATTGAAAGCGAGCCAAGAAACCTCTATAGTTGAGTTTTGTCGGTAATCTTATCGGGAACCGATCATCGGTGAATTGAATAGCTCATCGATTGGCCGCGTGAGTCCATGATAGAGGATTAACCGAGAAACCCGACTTTAGTCGAAATGACTACACTTGGAAGGGGAAAGGACAAGACCATTGGTTTTAAGCTTTTTTTTGAAGAAGCGAATTCAAATGTTTAATATGCTCTTCAATAGTCTTGGAGAATCTGAGGATATCATCGATGTAAACAATAATAAAATGACTGAAAGGATTCAAAATATTATTAAGAATATTCTGAAATAAAAGAGTTAAAAGATTATTTAATAAAAAACTTATGTTCTGATTCTCCCAATGCTTTTTGGTATAGGAAGAAGCACAGTTAGATTACCCTATGCTAAGGAATTTAAAGAACATTTAATTCCCACTAAAGCTAGGCCTATTCAAATGAGTCATGAACAGATGGAGTTATGTAAAAGTGAAATTAATGATCTTCTTAGTAAGGGTTTAATTAGACATAGTAAGTCAGTGCGTGGTCTTGCTTGACCTTCTATGTTAATAATGAAGTCGAGAAAGAGCGAGAGTCCCTCGGTTAGTCATTAATTACAAGCCATTAAACAAAGTTCTAGAGTGGATTAGGTACCCTTTGCCCAACAAGGATGATCTCCTTGGTAGGTTAAGTGTCTCCACCATCTTTAGTAAATTTGACCTTAAGTCTGGATTCTGGCAAGTTGCTATTCATCCCGATTGGACTTAAAAATGCACCCAGTGAATTTCAGAATATTCTTAATAATATTTTGAATCCTTTCGGTCATTTTATTATTGTTTACATCGATGATATCCTTGTATTCTCCAAGACTATTGAAGAGCAAATTAAACATTTGAATTCGTTCTTCAAAACAGTTAAAACCAATGGTCTTGTCCTTTCCCTTCCAAGTGTAGTCATTTTCGACTAAAGTCGGAGTTTCTCGGGTTAATCCTCTCATCTCGTGGACTCACGCGCCAATCGATGAGCTATTCAATTTAATGCCGAATGGGTTCCCGAGATAAGATTATGCACAAAACTTCATTCTGATGGTTTCTCGCTCGCTTCAATTATATTGGCAAGTTTTACTAGAATCTCGGGAAGATTTGTAAGCCTCTCTCTTTCGGTAGCTTACAAAGTAATCCACCTCCACGGACCGACATTCATACTTACGTCAGTCCAACAAGTTAAAAATATGTTAAGGTATTGCCCGCCTTGGCATTTCAAATGATATAAGATTCAAAATAGTTGAAACCGATGCCTCGACATCGATTCGGTGGCATACTCAAACAAAAGTTAACTCCTTCAGATGAACAATTGTTCATTTCCATTCCAGCGCATGGAATCCTACTACAGTTAAAAACAAGACTATTAAAAAGAAAATTTTATCCCTAGTCCTATGTATAAAAAAGTTTGTAAAGATTTATTAAATCGAGAAATTTTAGTTAGAATAGATTGTAAGTCAAAGAAAATTTATTCTTGAAAAAGATGTTGAAAATGTCGCTTCTAAGCATTCATTCGCTAGATGGCAAGCTATTTTAAGTATTTTCGATTTTGATATTGAATACATTAAAGGTAGTAACAACTCAGTTCCTGATTTCCTCACCCGTGAGTTTATTAACACAGGTACTATCATAAAGAACATGAGTGTACGAGGTTCATCTTCTCGGTGGTGGTTGGCTCTGCTTCGATCCAGTTAATCACCAAAAGGAACTGTTGTTCCTCATCCAGTTACCCAAACCCATAATAAATTCCAGGTGCTTGGTACAGTTCCCAAGCCCTACTCCTCAGTTCTTGCTAGTCAGCCCAAACCATTTGATATTTTTGCTAGTCAAACCAAGTCTACCTCATCACAATCGGTCAAATACCTTGCCAGATTATCGTCAAATTTTGATCAAGACTTATTCCATATTGAGTTACCAATGAAACCCAAGAATGACCCGATTCAATTAACTGCCCAGTATTTTCCTACTGGATGGCATTTTCTTCCATTAGCTCCTTATAAATCACTTGTGTATTATAGGGACATCCTTATTGAAACAGAGTCAGTCTTTATTAAACCAATTTATGCCAACGATGATAAATCAAAGCTCCTTTATCATTTGTTGTATATTAAACAAGTTCTCAATCTGTCCGATTGGGGTAGTCATCCGTCAGATCTCAAGTCACTTTCTAATCACACTAGCTCCTTTTGCTATTATGATTATATTGAGGCTTGGCATAAAATCATGCTTCACCAAAATGAAGATCATAGTCATTCGTGGTTTTTCAGTTCGACCACAAGTTCAAAAGTCAATTCCCAAATGGTTTATCCTTTTGTGGACAAGGTATGGTTTGTGTGCATGATATTTTCCCCAAACCCTCCTCGCCCAGTTAGAACATTTTGTCATCACAAGAATTATCATTCCAAATATGAGGAAATTCCATCTTCCTTATATTCTCAGAGTAAATATAAAATCCTCGATTCTTAAATGGCGCAATATGTCGCTTTTTAGCTACCCAAGAAGTCACATGATTTCGGTCTCCGTCGTCCATAGATATTCTGACAAACTCGGACTTGTCTTTCCCTATTTCTCGCGTCTCTCGCCGCTTTTTCATTAAATGGTGGGATAAATTGGTGTTGATAGAATAGTTGCCAAGTTCGGAAAGAATTTCCGCTTTCTCCTTTATCGACTCCTCCAAGAACCACTCCTTCGATTATCACGGCCCCGTCAGATCTTCCGATAAAATATCACTAAGACAAATTGATAAGTCAAAAGAAAAATCATTGTTCCTCATTTCGATGAAGTTACTAACGCTTTCTAGTTACTCCAGCTCTCGGTTAAAAGCGTCTTGCAGATGCCATTCATATGAGACTTGACTAATTACACGAAGAATCGAATAAAGCTTCTTCTCACCAGAGGAGAAAATTTAGTCAAGATTCAAGACGAAGGTGATTGTGATCCTATACGGCACGATCACCTTCAAGACGCCAGATCCTTCTCCGATTCCCCATAATCAATCAAAGTAAGTGGATGTGATGACATCATCACTCCTCAAAGACTCGCCCTTCAAGACTAATCACCGATCGTCCCTAATCATCAAATTTAATCATGGGCCACCGTACGCATTAATCAAAGACTCGCCTCCCTGCTTTAATCAAAAGGCGATATCCGCCCCACGGCCGCATTAGTCAAAAGAGACGTCTGTTTTCCACCAAAGCGCTTTATTTTTACTTTAGTAAAATGTTTTTACTTGTACTTTTTACTTTAGTAAAATGTTTTTACTTTTACTTTATCCCGCTTATTGTAATAGTAATATTGTAATAGTTCATTCCTCGTTTCTATAAAGAAATCGAATTCATTTGGTTTAGGCAGACTTAGAAAAACTCAGAGTTCCTTCTCTGATAAATCTTTAGCCTCAACCGCTGTTTAGCCTACTTAAACCCACTTCATCTAATGTTCTTATTTCAGTAAACTTGTAAGTCATTTTAATTATTCATCTTGTAAATAGTTTGAGTCATTATCAATAAAACTGTTTTTATTTAGTAATTTAATTGTGTTTGTATGCGCACGCGCACTTGTTCTTCACTCTTTATATTCTCCTTCCGCCCTCTAATGGTTAATCGGTAAAGCAATCTCTTTCTTTTATTTATTAACATTTGAGGAAGGGATTACATTAATTCCTAGACTAAATGTTTAAGGGGGAAGATCGAAGTATTAAGGACTTCGTCTTCATCTTTAACTAAGAAGATCGAAGTTGAAAGCTTCGTCTTCGGCTAACTAAGAGAGAAGGGAGAGGACCTCGGAAGAGCGTTCTCTAGAGAGAGAAGCTCTGAGGCTACATTGAATTAAGCCTAAACAACTCTAAACACTTCGAGTTGTTTAAATAGAAAACTGAAAAGTAAATTACTATTTGATTCACGCAGGAATCACTATTACATTAACTGAAGTAAAAGTAATTTACTAAAGTAAAAGTAAAACGTAAGAAACATTTTACATTTACTTTTACATGGGTAAATGTAAGAAACATTTAACTAAAGTTAAAAACATTTAACTTAAGTAAAAGCAAAAGTTATTCTTTTACTTTTACTTTTACATTTACTAAAGTAAAAGACTTTTGCTTTACGGAAAGCAAAAGCTGAGATGCCAGAAGGTGTTGTTGATCATCTTCTCAGATGAGTCACCATCCCCATACATTTCCACCTTAAAATTTTTATCCAGGAAATAACCCTTTTACCCCCAAAAATTTGGTTTATAAAGGAGGAAAAAAAAATTCTATCGAAAATTGGTCAAAATCTTCAAAATTTCTTAGATTTTGTAAAAAAAATTTGTTTAAAAACAAATCAGATGAAATCTGAAACAAAGGATCACTCGATTGGTCCTGATCTATCAGAGAAATCGAACTAAACAGAAGACTTCTTTGTTAACTGTTTAAACAAAAATTCTTTTTCTTGAAGGTCCACTTAGACTCTAGCCTTACTTGCCTTGAACACAGACCCGTAGATCTAAAGATTCCCCTTAGCCTTACACTGCTCCCAATTGAGACTTACAAACGGCATTAATCGGGACTTCAGGCGATCTTGGGTGGTTTACGGCGAAGGTCGGGCGATTAAAAGCGGAGCAAGAAAAATAAAAGTTTGAAAAAACATTTGAGTAAACAAATCAAACTGTTTATTCTTCGAAATCGCCGAACAGAATCAAGAACCAAAAGAATGGCTCTGATACCATATAACAGCAGCGATTAATAAACTTAAGATATATATATATGAGCTGGCAAGATAGGTTGAAACCCAATGAGTAGCCCATATCCACCCACACTAAATGGGTTTGGGTTAATAATTTGTTAATAGAATTTATAAATGGTTCAGCCCATATCCACCCATTTATTATGATGGTGGACATGGGTTGCCATTGGGTCCCATATAAATCAAAACTCATGTAACTTTGGAACTCTTCATTGGCAGAGAGTACTCGTAATGTTGATCTCAAGCAAAAATTAATCGAGTTAAGTCTGAGACTAAATTTTGAGTTTTTTTTTTGTTTTGCTTTTTTTTTTTTTTTTGCATTTGTATTTGTCTTTTTTCTTAACTTAATTTGGTTTTGAATGGTATTTACTGGTGGGTTTTGTAAAATTTTGATCTAAATTTGAATAATTGTTGCTATTTTAAGCAAATTATCTTCTTCTTTCTCCTTAATTAATTCATCTTGTTTTATAGTCCAAGTACATAGGATACGTATATGGAGAGTATGTATACTGTATACATGCTATCTAATTGCGCCAAAGCAAAGCTTATTGATTTTATATATATCATCTTTACAATTTATTGATGATGAAATTTAGATATATTTTACCTATTTTAATTCTTATAAATTAGACTTGAATTCTTCTTTTATTTTAGTTTTTGAACATAAGATTCAAATTGTTAACAATTTATAAATTTAACAATATTAAAATTAATTTTTAATTATTGATGATAGTTGCATTGGTAAGATATATGTGTTTTAGTTTTTCAAGATCATGAATACAACTAATTTTTAAGCAACACTTTTTAACTGAAGAAGTTTGGAATAACAATAATTAATCAGGTTAGAAACTTTTTTTTCTATATTATTCAATATATTACGTTTTTGCTCTATTATATCTAAGACTCTTTACAATCAAAATTGATAATGATAGTATGAATATCTATTATATCTAAAACTCTTTACAATCAAAATGTACAATCAAGGTGTGTACTGTACATTAATTTCATATCATAAATTTTATTTTCCAAAAATCTTAATTCAGGGCTAGGAGGTGTGGAATCTGCAAGTTTCCCACCCGTGTTATATATAAAGCCGTATACAAATCATTTTTGAATTTTTAGTTGTTTACAAATCCTCAATTTCGAAATTAAAAGATTAGAATTTTTTTTAGTGTACAAAAATTAAATGTACTTTATGTTTAAATTAGTTAAATGTGTTGGGTCTCTAACTTTTAGGTTTATTTTGATGATAACAATAATTAGTAAATAGGTTAATTAAAAGGGTAGAAAGGACTCTATAGGATTTATATTATAATTGTTTTAATTATCTTATTTACTTTGACCAAAAATGTTTTCTAATCCTAATTGAATTAATGTTTTTCCTGGCCATGATAATTTAATATCAAGTGTTAGAAAAATTAATTCAAATATTAACATTTCCTAAGGCAAGGAGAATTTCCTATTATTCCTAAAATGATTTTTCCACCCAACAAATCTTTCAAAAATAATATATGATATATATATGTTATAAACGATAAAAATCAAAACAAAGCCAAATTCTTCATTATTTGTCCGAATAAAGAGAAAGGAAATAAAAATTTGAATGTGTGTATAATTAATGTGGGGCCGAATGAAGCAAATGTTTGAGACATTTTGTTGAATTCTTTTTGCTTCATGTGCTGGCACTTAATGAGAGTTGAGATGAATTAAATGCATAAATGATTGGCCATGTGTGTCTTTGTCGGTTGAATGTTTGAAAAAGAAATTGAATGTTTGGCTATGTGTCAACTCTTTATTGATTACTTGTTTGAATTTAGTAACCGGTGGGCGATGCAAAAACGTGTCCTTCATCCGATCCTTCTCTGTTTTCAAACGTTTCATCCGAGCCACTTATTTCGAAACAATTTTTTAAATGACAAATCTATCCCAGGCTCAAATTCTCTCAAATTCTCCTATAAATAGGAACGTTTTCTTCAGTTCCAAAATTGCCAATTTACAAGGATTGAAGAAAGCTTATACTCTCCTTGCCTACATATTCTCTCTAAAAAATTTTACCTCTTATACTCAAAAGTTCTAATATTTTAAATAAGAGAAAAATTGGTCAAAGTATTTTGAGATAAGTCATTGAATTAATTTATTTATATTATCTCATATATGTTTATAACTATAGATATACAAATATACATTGTTATACACATTTATATATATTTATATTTCAACTATTCATATCAATAAAAAGGACAGTTTAAATACCGTAATTTGATGATATTTCTTATATAGAAATATTATTCAAAGGGTTCTTAAAGTTCTAGTGACTCTATTGATATAATTTATTTATATAAATATCGTAAAGTAGATCAGTTTTAGATACCGATATTCGGAGGTATTCTTTAAACGAGAATAGCATTCGACCAGTGCTTGAAGTTTTAAGTGATCTATCGAAAACATTTATACAAATATTAACAGTGAAACTTGAAATTCGGTCAGTTTTAGATACCGATATTCAGAGGTATTCTTTAAACGAGAATATCATTCAACCGGTGCTTGAAGTTCTAAGTGGCCTTATTTAATATTCACAGGATAGATAAAATATATTATTATATATATTTTCGAGTGTAACAAATTTATTTGTTATATCAAGTATTACTTAAAGCTATTTAATTTGTTATACTTGATATCTATGAGTACAAATATTTGAATATTCATTTATTTATTCATAAAATATTTGTTGCATAATATAAAAGTAATTTAAACTTTTTATCACAAAATTATGTGAGTTTATCTGCTTAAGAAGAAGTATAATTATAAAAGTTATTTAAACTTTTATAATTGAAAATAAATATAAATCTGTTTCCATAGAAACACATTTTTATTATATAAAGAAAATTAAATCTTCATAAATCTGAACAAAAGTCTTATTTCTGCTTATACGGAAGCACATTTAAATCAAGCTTAAATTTATATGCTTGCTTATTCAAGAAGCACTTTTCACACAAAATATAAGTTATTTAAACTTCTATAACCGTGCATAAAATTACACATTTGCTTACATAGAAGCATTATTTAATCTAAACACAAATTATTATCTGCTTACAAAGAAAAATATTTTCTTAAGTATAAAAGTCTTTGAACTTTTATAAATATATCTGCTCTTTAACTGATATCTGCTTATTTGAGAAGTCTTAAATATAAAAGTTATTTAAACTTTTATATATCTGTACTAAATTGTATCTACTTATTTTAGAAGCAAAATTCTATCAAATATTTTGTAAAAAGAAAAAAGGTTAAGAGTTAATTTATTTTATGTACCTGTGAGAAAGACGAGTAATTCTTTGACCAAAACCAGAGTTTTAGAGAGATCAGCTAGGAGTTGGGTCTCTGGTGTACTTGTGAGGTGAGAAAGAGTGTCATTTCAAGACCAGATCATAGAATAGAAGTGAACTCAAAAGAAGGTACAACTAAGCTTGAGGAAGGAGCTAGGAGCTTGCTGTCCAAGTTAGGTACTTGTGAGGTGAGGAAGAGTGTCATTTTAGTTGGAAGTTTGTCTATAAAATTTTATAAAGGCTTCTCCGCCTGTTGAAAGAGTTTTTATTACAGAAAATAATAGGATCTTAAGTCCTGGAGAGGAGCTTGAGACTGGACGTAGCAATATACCCGGGATGTATATTGTGAACCAGACAAATCTATGTGAATTGTGTGATTGAATTTTATTGTCTTGCATATTAATTTTTAACACTGCAAATTAATTATCTAAAAATTCAAAAAGGCCTAAGATAATTTTTTAATCTGTAATAATCTATTCAACCCCCCAGATTATTATTGGACTTTCAAAATGGGTCGACCCGTACCCGCCCATATCCATTTATGGTCGCCCACTTACAACCCGCTTAATTTTCAACACCCAACCCATATAAACCCAAATCCATATACGTCCACAACAGCCTGTTTGCCGGGTCTAATATATATATATAGGGGACCAATCCATTTACAACGTTGTAAAAAACCTTACAACAAATCCCGATCGTCCATCTGGATATCTAACGACCTATATTGCTCCCGTCCGCAGTTTAAGTTCCAGTATTCCGCAGTTTAATACTGCGGATGGGACATATGACCTAAATGTCCTTCCTTGTGAAAGTCTCGTCCGCAGTATTAAACTGCGAATGATAACTCCCTTAGGATAAGGGACGACGTCTGCAGTTTAATACTGCGGACGTTTATTATTAACTCCCGTCTGCAGTTTTATACTGCGGACTCTAGGGTTATTTAGTAAAACGGCGCCGTTTGAAGTTAATACTAGTCAGAAGTTAATACTAGTCCGCAGAACTAAACTATGGACTCTTATTCCACTAAATCAAATCAGTAACCAACAGTTGGGGCCTCTTGTGAATTTGAGATTTAAGCAACCAACAGTTAGGGCTTCTTGCTGCGATTTGTGAGAATAGAAACCAAACAAACGAAGATCTAATCAACCGAGCAACAAACCGTCTTCGAATTTGTAAGCTTGAATTTCGTCATATATATATATGTTGTATTCTTCTTTGTTGTATACAAACATGCGTTGTTGAATACACAAAAAATGTTTGTTATTGGTTACAAAAAGAAACTTTGTAACGTAGTTATATTAGATTACAATGTGTTGTTCATGTGTTTATTTTCTGTGTTAGTTACACTAATGGAATTCAATCTCGGGCCTGATGTCAATATATTGTTGTGGGATCAACCAAACCACATCTCAACAGCCGTATGAAACAATCCCCATTACACCAGGTCATTAAGAACTGATGAGTGGAAGATCTTTGGAACTGTGGGTTGTGAGTGATACCCAAAAAGATTTATTACGCGACTGGGGTTTCGGGGTATTTACAAACACTAATGTTTGTACTCAAATAGATGTTTCATTGATAGAAATATTAGTGGAACGTTGGCGTAGTGAGACCAATACATTTCACTTCCCCACTGGTGAAATGACAATTACACTTGAAGATGTACATTTCATTTTAAAGTAACCAGTTATCGGGCATACTATAACATGTACATTAATACAAAATTCTAAACAATTGTTTAATAATAGTTAATTTATTAAATATATTTTGGAGGATGACAAGGTGTATAGTAGATGGGGCATTATGTTGTCAACCACAGATTTTGTCAAGTTCCTCTAGATGCTGATTGGGAAACGGTGGTGACGTACACCAACACGCATGTATACGCATGTATTGTTTATATTAGGGAAGATACTATTTGCATCGATAAACCACGACATCATACATGCTAGGTATCTTATATTTTTAGAAGATATTAATAAAGTTTGAGATTATGCATGGGGAGTTGCGGTGTTGGCTTGTTTGTAACGCAGTTTACATGAAGCAACCCGCCTTGATTCAAAGAGCTTCTCCAGGTGTTTAACACTTCTCTAGGTATTTTATTGTCTGTATAGTTTGTTTATTTAAATTGATATTGATTTTAATACTGTATGACCGAATTCTAACTCAATCACGTATGACACAGGTGTGGACCTAAGAATGTCTGTCAATTGGTAGGCTAAATTATGCAATAGGGGTCGAGCATTGGTTTCCCTGTGCAAGAGAAAGAGTAAGGAGGCTATACCCCCATCACAACCAAATATTTTACCGGGGGAATTTGATGGGATGACTGGTGACATGGTACGGTGGATGCCGTATTTAAGGTTTGATCATCTAGTGGCCCAAGAGTACCAGGCAGCATTGTATAGTGGGGCCTCGCGTATTCCCCTCATTTGGCTCGCCGTGGTAGAATTCCAAATGTCTGATTGTGTCTTGAGACAATTAGGGGAAGCGCAATATATTCCCGAGGACACGGTAGATATGGGTGTACTCCGTCGGGAGCGAGATGGGATCCGCGCATATAACTCCATCAAGTTGAGGAGTCATTACATCGATACATGGTATGCATGGCAAAATATTGTTGCTGATTTTGTGGTAGACACAAGACAGAATATAAGTCTGGCTGCATACCTCAGGTGGTATAGACGGATGACTCGTCTGAGAATTAGCCGCCCACAAATTGAGCTAGACAAGACATGCACCATGTGGCTTATTTCATCAACACGAAGCTGCAAACCTTGCAAGTTACAGTAGAATATTTTATCAAATCTTGTTGCTAATGAAGTGTATATCTATTTTGGAGGCAGCTCGAGATTTTGTTCGTAACATTCTTTCAAACCCGCCTGTGCATAACCCTCGCCGTGTGTATTAGAAGCGGTATGCAAGGTCGGTACTATTCAATGAAGAGTACCGGGGGAGTTTATGAACAAATGTACACTACCATCCCCAACGTTCCCCAAGAGCACTTCACACAAGAAACACCATTCTCTAGTTTTGATTCATTTAGTCAGAGCAGTTAAGGATCCCCTTATAGGTCCGAGATGCCATTTGTTGCTGAGAATCCACCCCCAGTATATGTATCACCTCCTCCTTCTTTCATGCGTCATTGGGGCTCAAACTGCTGATGATGACAATTGCAGCCTATGCAGTTGACTCCAATATTAGAAGAAACCCCAGTTACTTTATCATATACACAACCTATTCTTAGTGGGGAGGAGGGCGTTTCTGGAATTTTGCCTTCATGTCTAATGGTGGATCGGTCTCGGTACCTTAAGAAGGATTCTCTCAAGCCACTATAGGTAGAAAAGGTGGACTGGCCAAAATTGGTTTTCTGATGTGGTGAACAAAGATCAATTTCCTCATGTAGGTCTTGATGACGAGTACAGATTGGTGCCTAAGGACCTACTATCGCTTAAGCCTGGGAAAAAAGTATGGGATCAGACGATCGACGCGTATCTCAATTTGTTGAAGTTACGCGAAGATCGTTTACGACAAGCAAAGTACGAGCGGGCCAAATTTTATTTCACGCCCTGCTGTTTTTTCCAATTACTGGCACAATGGTACAAACCATACAACAAACTTTCAGCAGCTCATAAGAAGAAATATGATGCTTCCGACGTGGCACCCTATTTTTTCAACCAAGGAGCCCAACTGAAAATGTCAGTGTGATTTTGCATTCTTTCCAGTCAACCACCATAACTCTCATTATTTTTTGTTGCTTATAGATATTAAACAATTGCGGGTTATGTTATTAGATTCTTTGTACGATGACGTACCAACTGAGAAAATAAGTATTCGATATCAACTAGAGATTAAATATGTGGTAAGTCCTTAATTTTACCTATTTGATGATAGTGTCATACCAACATCATCTCCCATTTAATGTACAGTGTGATTTTATAGCAAACGATATGCAGATCTTCAACCCTAAACAAAAGAATCTTTTGAATTGTGGAGTCTACGTAATGAAGTATGTTGACTACATTGTCCAAGGAATGTCTTTAGGAGAGGGCGACTGGTCCGAAGAAGATGTCTCCTTGTTTAAATATAGAATTGCCCATGAATTACCCATGAATTGCGTAAGCATAGGGCTAAAGGTATGAAATCTGAGTAGTAGAGTCTCACATGTATTTTAATTTCTACATTGTTAACCTGTAATAATATTGGATTTACAGTGGTTTGGATGGTGCAGATGATGTAAATTTGATTTATATATATGTGAAAAATTTTTATGGATTTGTTGTTGGGTGTGATCTATGTAGTTTGTGACACTACCTTGGTCATTATTTGTTGTTTGTTGTGATGTTTGGTTTACAATTTAAAAGCATACAGGGGGGACAACCTAGCATCCATACTGTATTGTTTTAAAAAAAAATAGGCATCCACAGTTTAATACTGCGGAGCATATAGAATGGAGTTACCGTCCGCAATATTAAACTGCGGACGGAAGTTAATAATAAAACGTCATCGTTTTATCTCTTCTTTGGACTTGTGTTTTTTAATATTAAACTGTGGACGGGAGTTAATAATTTTTTTATTAAAAACGGCACCGTTTTATAATTAAAGCATCGTCATAATGCGGACAGGAGAAGATTGAAACGACGTCGTCCCTTATCCTAACGGAGTTATCGTCCACAGTTTAATACTTCGGACAAGAGACTTTCACAAGGAGGGATATTTAGGTCATTTGTCCCCCGTCCGCAGTTCTGGAAATTAAATTGCGGACGGGAGCAATATAGGTCGTTAGATATCCAAATGGACGATCGAGATTTGTTGCAAGTATAGAAACTTTTTTACAACGTTGTATATATATATATATATATATATATATATATATATATATATTGATAAGCTGCAGTATATTAACTAGTTTTGGTTTTGATAAATGCAATTTCAGATATGTGCTTACCCTATATAGATCAAGTATGTTATTCACATCTTTATAGTTTTATATGTATCATGTCTAAATTAATTTCAGCTTTAAATTATTTCCTAATTTGAAATGTTGAATTATTAAAATGCAAATGGCACGACTCTGACTGGATACTGAATAAGAATTGGGGATGGAATAAAGTATAAACACCAATGCAAAGTATAATGTTTATGAAAAGAGAATCTTTGTGGCTAAAACGGATAAGGAGCAAGTGTTACCAACCTGATTGCCATAGATCTTAAAAATAGGATTCCGAACCACAAAGCTGCTGTTCGATGCAAACCTAAGTATCACAGACGGAACCTTCGACAACTCAAAAGAACTGTTTAAAGCCAGATTCTCCAAGTCAGTCATTGAACAACATAAGTAGAATCTTTAACTACCCAGAGAGAGAAAACTATTTTCATCTCGTGTAGATACCTGGCCTTGTAGCAATACTGCCAAGGATATCCTTCAAAGCTAGTTTTGGTACCATTCAATCGTCCGTCAAACTACAACCAGAAAAAAAAAATGATGTTAGACAACAGGCAAGCATATTCACATTACAGAGTCCAGTGGCAGGTAATTGCATTGCGTACCTCCTCGACAACTCTTCCAAAGACATCATTAGGAAGAAATGTAAATGATGTACCACTATCAACCAGTGCTTTGAATTTTGTTTGCACAAGACAAGAGCTCGAAATACAACATGCCTCCACTCCAGCAATATAAGTTATACTGGTTATTGAGCAAATCAAAACAAGAGGTGATCAAAAATTACAAACAAAATTGCAAGATATGATTACGCCTAATAAGAAGTGGGCGTCTACTACATGAAAAAAGTTGGGGAAGCTTTTAAAAGCAATCAGATGGTCCATACTATCTTCCATCTACGGGTACAAATGGAGTGGTTTGTTGGGTAGATATTCCTTGGTCCCCGAAGTATATTCTCCCTGAATCATCCTCGTTAAAACACATAGAGAATGAGTTCCGAACTACTCCTGCTTTTGCTAGAAAACTGGGAACTGAAATTTCTCCAATTCCCAGGCCCATAAGACCATCAGGAGCTATTCCATTCAAGTAACCACCACTCTGCTTCTTACCACATCTGCATTAGCAAAACAGCTAGCAATCAAGTCCCAATATGGCAATTACTGACAATAATCAGAAATAGTATAGATCAATTGAGCCCACCCTAAAATGACTGGAGTTCGTATGTAGCTGTTGGATGCATCAGCTTTGTGTGATACAAGATGTAATATGTCTTCAATCAGCAACCCAGAACTTGACACATTTTCTGAATAGTATTTAACAGTGTATGGACATGGCTGCTTAGGATTTTTGCAGTTTGGACCCATTTCGCATAATTGATGACTGCAAGATAGGTGCTTGCTGGTGCTTGAGCCAGACGGATTATACTCATTTAAATCCCTATCCTGCATAATAGATGCCCCATATACCAAGGAGCACCTGCCAATCAATCATTGGAAATAAGTGCTAAAACTGTTACCAAATCCTAGAAAATACTCAAAGTTCCTTCGACAATGTTTTCAGATGTTGCGGATTTAACCTTGATGTATAACAACATATACCAAGTATCTGAAAAACCTAAGCAATTGCATAAAAACCAATTACCAAGTCTCTGCAAAAACTAAGCAATTACTAACTGATAAATAAAGAAGCAAATAAAGAAGCAAAGTTCTACACAAATAATAATATTAAATAAATAAAAAGTAGCAGTAGTTTGGTAGCAAAGAGCCAAAGAGCGCTTCTTGCTGACTTTTCTCTATTAAAGAGTTATTTTTATTACTCCCTCTGTCCCAGAATAAAAGTCTTTATTACTATTTCAGGTAGTCCCAAGTTAAATGTCTACTTACCTTAAATGATATATTTTTTACAATAATTTGCCTATAATACCCTTATTATTAATTTTTATATTTCTATTCTCTATGCATATTTATGGAGTATCACTAGTAATGTGCAGAAAACTATACAATTAAATGAGAATTTAAATATGAGTAATTTTGTCATTTTATCCTCTTTCTTAATATGCGCAAAAAGTCAAGACTTTTATCCTGAGACGGAGGGAAAGATAGCAAATTACATTACCAACTAATTACATTACACATGTAATAATGTTATAATGGTTAAGAAAAGTGAAACTGAAATGATACAACACAGCAGAAATTCTTAACGGTCATTAACAGCACCACTTCCCATTGGAGAAGATATATCAGCTTTAGAGGATTTCCTAGAAGCACATAATAGCTCGCAGATTAATTTCCTACAAGTTCTCATCACATATGTGGAGCACTTTTGATTCATTGAAGCATGCAAAACAATACACTGAAGTTAAAGTTATTTGAAAATTGATGTTCAAACTTGAAGGGCAGAAAGCACATGTAAAACACAACTATTGACTATGAATTTCTAAGAAGACAGCATTAGTTCATCTACTGTATTACAGATTTGACTCTTACTGAGATCAGTCTACATCTTCATTTCACCATTGAGCATCCACACATCTGCTGTTTTGTTTCTTTGTTTTCTTAGTGCAAAACTTGCATATCCAGATGAAATGAACTTGAAAAACAAGTGAAAGGCTAAGAAAATGAAACCCAAACTATAGTCTAAAATAAAGATAATAAGACATGGGGTAACTACCTTACAAAGGTCCTGAACAACCCACTTAAAAAGGATTTCATGTTACGATCTAAATGAGGCTACCTCTTTAATTAAAACTAGATGCATTGAATCACAACAATAATATTATAAATAAGATAATTCTGAAAAATGGACAAATCTATTTGCCACCTATAAAGTAAGAAATCATAAAATGGAACAGGAACACTAGAGGAAACATTTATACAAGCAGAAATGACAATTATAATATACTGAATTAGGAAAGGCTCCCATACCAGAATGCTATAGTAACTGGCAGATAGCGGAGCACATTGTAAGCAATCACAAGGAACCCAAAGTAGATCACTTCCAGAATCTAGTGCAACAAGGAAAGAAACACTTGGCATCCCTATATCGATCCAGGTGTAGTGTAACCTGCATGTAGAAAAATGATTCAATCAGATTTCAATTCTCCATTCTACAATTTTTGCATGTAAAAAGAAGAGTGTTAAATATTGGCTCCTATTTTGGTCAATGGTCAATGGTCCATGGTCAATTGTCCTCACCTATTAATGGGTCAAGGGAACATATCACCAACTCTCTCATTAAACTCTCATTAATGCTACTCCCTCCAATTTTGGCTATAAAAGGCAGCAGATGGAAGGAAGAAGAGACGCACCAAAATTGATAGAACATCTCTTAGAGAGAAAAGAGAGCAAAGCTCTAGTTTGAGTGTTAAGGAGAGTTAGAGACTGAGAAGCTCAGTTAGAGCATTCTGATAGTGAGGGTGTAGGGAGAAATAATCTCCATATTATTTTCATAGTGAATTTCTGAGATCTCTTCCCGTGGTTTTTCCCAGTTGGGTTTCCACGTAAATTTCTGGTGTTATTATTTTATATCTCATACAGTAGTGTGTTTGTATTTATTTGTGTAAGCCTGATTCCTCAACAATTGGTATCAGAGCTTTTGGTTCACGCCAACGATCCGTTTAAAGAGAAATTAGGCAGGTCATGGCAAGCACAAGTGCGAGGTATGAAGTTGAACCATTTAATGAGAAGTCAAATTTGAGATTTGGCGATGTCTGATCAAAGACGTATTAGCTCAACAAGGATTGACAAAAGCACTAGAAGGGAAGAAACCAGCGACTATGACAGATGAAAAATGGACGGAACTTGAAGCTAAGGCCGTGGCAACAATCAGATTGAGTTTAGCGCCACAGATCAAATATCAGGTTTTGACAGAAACCTCTTCGAAGGACTTATAGGAGAAACTTGAGAAAGTTTACAAGTCAAAGTCTCTGTCAAAGCCGGTTGTATTTGAAGAAGGAATTATACAAACCGGATGGAAGAAGGTTGATTTGTGCCAATCATATTAATGAGTTTAATAGATTGGTGACCCAACTAACCAGTATTGATGTGAAGTTGGACGAAGAAGATAAAGCCTTATTGCTTCTTGTCTTTCTACCAGATTCATACTCAACTCTCCAGACTACACTCCTTGTAGGGAAGGAAAAGCTTGCAGTTGACGATGTGATGTCAACAGTCCTGGACCAGGATAAGTTCAGGGGCACTACTTCCAGAGATCAAGGAGACGGTCTTCTTGCTTTTTTAGATGGGCGTGGCAGGGGTTCTAATCAAAAGAAGTATTCCGGCAAAAAACGAGAAAAGTCTCAGGCAAGAAGGATAAATCTCAAGTTGAGTGTTATCATTGCCACGAGAAGGGCCACTACAAAAATCAGTGTCCATTGTTGAAGAAGGATAACAAGAAGAAAGGAAAGCAGATTGAAAAATCTGCTAATGTTGCTGAGCAAGCACTAATGTTCTTTGAAAAAGCGAGATGTGTGCAAATGATTTGACGGAGAGTGTATACGCGAATGTAAAATGAAGCTTCACAAGGTGATCTCTTATATGTTAGAGACAGTGGCAGCCTTACAGATTGGTACATGGATTCAGGTTGTTCTTTTCATATGTCCCCTCATAGGGATTGGTTTGATACTTTTACATCCTGTGATGGAGGTACAGGTTTTATTGGGTAACAATGCGATACGCAAAGTTATTCTTGGGATAAGCACCATCAAAATTAAAATGTTTGACGGGGTTGTCAGAACATTGGGTGATGTAAGGTATATTCCAGAATTGAAGAAGAGCTTGGTATCGTTGGAGTACTTGACTCTATAGGTTACAGTATCTCAGTCAGAGATGGTGTCATGAAAATTACCAAGGGTTCGATGGTAATTATGAAGGGGCGAGAAGAAGGGCACCCTCTACAAGTTGATAGGGGACACGATTCTTTGGTGGAGCAACAAATTACATGCGAGGATAATTCCAATAGTGATAGTACGAGAATTATGGCACACGACGACTTGGTCATCCGAGTGAAGGTGGAATGAAAGAACTTTACAAAAGGCGATTCTTTGAAAGGTGTCAAAGCGTGCGATTTGGAATTTTGCAAGTTTTGCGTGTAAAACAAACAACGAGGGTCGACTTCAAGGCGGTGCATATCGGTAAGAATGTACTTGATTATGTACATTCGGATGTGTGTGTTCGATCAAGCATATGTCGATGGGTGGAGCCTATTATTTTGTAAGCTTTATAGATGACTACTCGAGAAAGGTGTGGGTGTATTTTATGAAAGAAATGATTCAAGCGGTGGAAAGCTAAAGTAGAGAACGGAGATCGAAAAAGAAGTGAAGTATTTGGATCGGATAATGGCACGCGAGAATCTGAGGATGGTCATTCGACGATCGAGGATGAAGGTATCGCTAGGCACTTCTCGGTCCAAAAGAACTCAGAGCAAAATGGGGTTCTTGAGAGGATGAAACGAACTCTATTGGAGCGTGCGGATGTATGAGGTTGAATGCAGGATTGCCCAAGAGTTTCTGGGCTGAGGCAATCAACACAGCGTGTTATCTGATAAATCGATCTCCTTCAGCTGGAATTGATTACAAAACCCCCGAAGAGGTATGGAGTGGGAAACCAGTTGATTTTTCTGTGATGAAAATCTTTGGTTGTCCAGGTTATACTCATCTGCCAGTCGAAGAGCGACAGTCCAAGCTTGATCCAAGGTCAAAAGAGTGTATTTTCCTTGGATATGAAGATGGAGTCAAGGGATACAGGTTATGGGATCCAATATCCAAGAAGAAGGTTGTCAATAGAGATGTGGTGTTCAATGAGAAACACATGCTGAACAAATCCGAGAATGAAGAATCTGCAGCAAGTGAGTTGCAGAAACACCCAGTTGAGGTGGAGCTTCCTGAAGAGATTGAATATAAACATCCTTCAGATCCCCAAGAGAGGTCCTATAATCTTGTTAGAGATCGGGAAAGGCGAGTCAGCAAACCAGTGCAGAGATATGGGTTTGAAGACATGGTTACCTTTGCCTTGATTGCTGGTAGTGGAGATCCAACTAGCTATCAGGATGTTATTCAGTCCGAGAATAAAGATAAATGGGCGATAACGATGGCAGAAGAGATGGAGTCTTTACAGAAGAACCAGACTTGGGAGTTGGTTCAACTTCCAAAAGGATCGAAAGCTATAGGATGCAAGTGGGTGTTCAGAAAAAAGGAAGCTCAGTCTGATAAAGAAGGTGAAAGATTGAGGCCGAGTTAGTGGCAAAGGATTTTCTCAGAGAGAGGAATCGATTACAATGAGATCTTCTCACCAGTTGTGAAACACACGTCGATTCGGTTGATCTTATCTATTGTAGCATCACAGGATATGGAGTTAGAACAACTTGATGTGAAAACAGCTTTTCTCCATGGTGATTTAGAAGAAAAGATCTACATGAAGCAGCCTGAGGGGTTTATTGAACCAGAAAAAGAGGGCTTAGTTTGCAGTTTGAAGAAGTCTCTCTATGGTTTAAAGCAATCCCCAAGACAGTGGTACATGAAGTTTGGCAACTTCATGGTGGCTCATGGTTACTCTCGTTCGGAGTATGATCCATGTGTGTATTTCAGATCCCTTGATGATGGCTCTCTAGTATTGTTGACATTATATGTCGATGACATGTTGATAGAAGCAAAGAGGAAGTCAAATATTCTTCAGTTAAAGAATTTGTTGAGCAGTGAATTTGACATGAAGGGTCAGCCAAGAAGATCCTAGGTATGGAAATTCACAGGGATCGTCAGGCAGGAAAGTTGTGGCTAACTCAAAAAGGATATATGCAGAAGGTTTTGGAAAGGTTTAACATGAACAATGCTAAACCAGTTAGCACTCCGTTGGCAACACATTTCAGGTTGTCTTCACAGTTGAGCCCACAGACAGAGGATGAAGTGGAGTATATGTCCAAAGTACCGTATGCAAATGCGATGGGTTGTTCTAATATACGCGCCGTGGTATATCTGAGGCGCGGATATCTCGCGATGATCGGTGTGGTTAGCAGGTATATGGCAAATCCAGGAAAAGAGCATTGGAATGTTGTAAAATGGATTTTCTGTTATCTAGCAGGTACAACCAATTACGATCTTATGTTTGATCGTGATACCACAAGAAGTGAGGTTACAGGGTTCGTTGATTCGGATAATACTGGAGACCTAGATGCAAAGAGATCTACGACAGAGTTTGTATACACCTTTTGTGGAGGATGTATATGTTGGAGGTCAGTGTTGCAGTCTACGGTAGCATTATCAACAACAGAGGCTGAGTATATGGCACTGACAGAGGCAAGCAAGGAGGCTTTGTGGCTTAAGGGACTAGTTGAAGAACTAGGTTTCAAGCAAGGCAATATCCAGATTCAATGTGATAGTCAAAGTGTTATTCATTTAGCAAAGAACCAGGTGTTCCATGCCAGAACCAAACATATGGATGTTCGGTATCACAAGATTCGTGAGTGGTTGAACAATGGTGACATTGCAGTTCGCAAGGTTCACACAAAGGAGAAAGGAGAATGCCACAAAATCGATTCTGAGAAAAGTTCAAGCCTTTGCTTGGACTTAATTCACTCGTCTAATGTTGAGTTAAGTAGTGGAGTATCCGAGGAGAGGATACATTCACGCGAACACTGAAAGAAGATCACAAGATTTGAAAAATATGAGCCAAGGTGGAGATTGTTGAATATTGACTCCTATTTTGGTCAATAGTCAATGGTCCATGGTCAATGGTCCTCACCCATTAATGGGTCAAGGGAACATATCACCAACTCTCTCATTAAACTCTCATTAATGCTACTCCCTCCAATTTTGGCTATAAAAGGCAGCAGATGGAAGGAAGAAGAGACACCAAAATTGATAGAACATCTCTTAGAGAGAAAAGAGAGCAAAGCTCTAGTTTGAGTGTTAAAGAGAGTTAGAGAGTGAGAAGCTCAGTTAGAGTATTCTGAGAGTGAGGGTGTAGGGAGAAATAATCTCCATATTATTTTCATAGTGAATTTCTGAGATCTCTCCCCGTGGTTTTTCCCAGTTGGGTTTCCACATAAATTTCTGGTATAATTATTTTATATCTCATAAAGTAGTGTGTTTGTATTTATTTGTGTAAACCTGATTCCTCAACAGAGAGAGAGAGAGAGAGAGAGAAAAAAAAATTGTTACCGCGCTAGTATTAAGAGATAAAAACTCTTTAACATTCAATTTTTTAAGAAGACATGCAACATTTATCTTCCACTAACCATACTAAAGCATTTTCCCATATAAACCTCCAATATTATCAAAATTACATAATTTACGTTCATATATTTTGAGTTATTGAAATTCATATTCTAAGAACATACAATGTACGTGATAATAGTGAACTATTACTGAAGGATGTTGTATGAAGGAACTTCAATGTTTTAACTGATAGGAAAATAATTAGTGCAGATACATCTACACAATTTACTTTTAATTGACTTGACAATTTAACAGGCCCAGAAATTTGCAGATGATAATAGCTTCTAAGAGAATGATCACAGAGATTACAATGCTAGAAAATTAATTATATTACCAATCCCACAACAACATCATTAAGTATTTGAATTAGCTAATATTTATACTTTAGTGTGCGAATATACACACACACAGAGATATATATATGAATGTAATTAGTCAAAACATCTCATTAGACAAGCAACAGATTACCTAGGTCATTAATGCAACGTAAATCAAACAAATAAAACCCTACCATATTATGTATGTTTTCTACGAGAAGTTTGCTCTTTTGACCAACAATTACACATAAAACTTCATTACTTATCTTGGGGTATATTTATAAATTTTCTTCAATAATGAACTTATTATCAAAACAATACAACCATGAAACTTTTCATTAAAACAGGTACAATTGTATTACTTTTCTTTTAATAATAATGTAACCCTGGAATCCCTGTGCAGAGACCTACTCAAATTAGGTAATAAACTAATAATACAAAGACAAAACTATTCAAACGTAGCTGATACAGAAACATGTATACATAAAGGTGGATTTTAGCTCAGTTTCACTTTAATGTGATTTGGTTCAATTTGGTTAAACTCCATCTGTGAATTATATAGTACCAACTAATAACATTTGGCTCTAAATCACTTGAAATCAAAATTGTACCCCTTCAAATTTTAGGCCTATTTTTGTTGCCTTCTTTTCTGCTACTATGAGTACCCCTCGCCACAATGCTGCTTGACAAATTACAGTCACTTTTTTTTTTTTCAAAAATAGAAGTCTAAATCTATACAAACTAAAAATACTACTACTAAACTATTATGGTAAAAAATTTAAATAAATACAGCAAACAAATTCTCAATCGGAGAGGAAGAGAGAGTAAAAGCACACCATCCGAAGTCGTTTCCAAGCGACATAGTTTGACCGCCCTCTGAAGGAAAGAGAAACGCCGACTGTGGACCAAGCTTCATCGTCTGCCTCTGAACATCGCTGCTAACAAGCATCCGATAGTACTCTAAGCTTCTCTTCTCCGGCCAATCTCCTCCTCCTTTACTCCTCGAAACTCTAAACGCCTTCACTTCGTCAGAATACCGATGAATCAGCCTCGAAGAATACGTCACCGCCATTGCACATTCAATAGCCAAAAACACTAAAACGACCAAAGCTCGAGTTGCTGCCATTGCAGCTCGAATCACAGTAAATAATAGCTAAAAAACGAGATCTGGGGCTTTCAGATCATAAACGATTTAGTAGGTAGCTCGTAGCAGCTCTATGAACCGTACACATGTATAGTTGTATACATATAGAGAGAGAAAATGTATATAATATGAGTGTTATATAGAGAGAGTGAGAGGAATATTGGTCGTATTAATAATAGAAGTGACTAAATGGCACGGGGTGCACTGCGCGGTTACTGGGAAAGTAAAGTGGTGCAGACTAGGGAGGGGGGAGAAGAGGGAGGGATGGAGTGTGGTGGAGACATCAACCATTGGGAACATTACGCACCATGCGCATTTTAACTGTGATAAATTTGTCAAGTTAGAATTTAATTTTACAATAATGTCGGGGAAATTGATTTAAAAAAAAAAAGTATCTACTAAATTTACACAAAATATTTATGAGTTGTACAATATAATTATCGATATTTTATTTAAATAAAATACACAATTTTTATTTAGTTAATTATAGATTATTATTAATCTAATTAATCAGTATGTGGAGTTAAATTTAATTTTAATAAATTAATGTGTGATAATGTAGAATTCTAAAATAAGTTATGGTCCTATAAAACATATTTATATTACATAATTTCAATGAAGAATGTTTTATTTTAAAAGCATTTGACTATGTTTCATTACTTTATAAATTAAGAGAAGAATATAGTGTATTTAGTTCGGGTTTATTGTGGATTAGAATTTTATTTATTATATAGTTTATACATAATATTATTTTTTTAATACACATTCAGGCATTCAGTAACTTAAACACAGACAGAGTCGTTCCTGAGCATGGGAGGGAGGGTCAACCGCCATGGACCCCCGATCAAAAGGGCCCCAATTATATATATATATATATATATATATATATATAGTTTGCTATAGTAGAAGTTATCATATATTTTGCTGTAGTCGAACTATTATGTTTTAAGCTCTGAAAAAAATATTTTTTTGGATACAACTTATACTATTTATTTATTTTTTTTATATATTTTTTGGGTGAAGACAATTTTTCAAAGAGGGTCTGGTTTTTATTTTTTGCCTTGAACCACCAAAATCTCACGAACGGCCCTCCTTAAAGATTACTTTGAACAACCATAAAAACGATACATTTATTTGTAACAATTATTATTATGTCGTCGACTATTTACAACAAATTCTATTTATTTTAGTAAATATAATAATTATTATGTTAAGTATAATAGAGAGAAATCTAATTCGTATATTTATAGAAAAAATAGAATCTTATATATTGCTTAGTTAAAAAGAATTTGATGTATTTATTATATTTGAGATGTTGCAAGTTTAAATATATTTTAAGATTTTGTTTGTATATAAATATTGCACCTTGAATTTTGATTAATTTGAAAGTATTAACAAAATAAGTACTGACATTATATGTTTTTTTCTTTTTCCAAAACTATGTAAAAACATGTTTAGGGAAGAAAGAGAAATAGTAGATGACAAGAGGCGCGGCAGGCGCCACGTATGGTGGTCCCGGCCGGACGTATCCCAAAAAATAAGGTCGCACTTTATCGGTTGGCGACGATACCTCTGATAAGTGGGACCGGACGTAGACCTTATTCTCTCTCTCTCCTACTTTTATGTTTTGGATTTTTCTTTCTACTGCTGTTTTTCCAAGTTGGAGTTCTAATTTCGGCTCTTTTTCCTGTTTTCTGCTCTAGGGAGTCTTTGGGCTGGGCCCGACGGAGGCCATAAAGCCCCTAACGACTAGTTTTTCTCACTAAATTTCTATACATGTTTATTTTACAGAGCATGTTATCGTAAAATTAACTTTATATTAAATTGGTCAATTGATCAATATAGTACTGTCATACATAAAAATTATCTTCCAACCTGAATGTCGATACTGTATTAATTAATTGATTAAAATTAATTTCATACTATAAGATAGGACCTCAGAGAATTCATTTCAATTTCCAAGCCCTCCCGTCCTTCCAAAAAATGAAAATGACAAAATTATGAATGAGTTATGTCATATGTGTGAAGTTGGAAGTATTTGACGGAACATTTCATTAATGGTATGTTAATCCAAGGCCTAAATATGGATTAATCATTATATTGATTATTGATGATTTTTTTTAAGTTGAGTTTGTAATGTATTAAATTTATTTTAAAAAAATAATAATAGTCTTATATTTACCCTTTTTGGTACAAAAAAATTAATTGAATAAATATTAAAATAAGACTCAATATTACACATAAGTATTTTTAGTCACGTGTCGTTGTCATTTCATCAATTTTTCTGACATGACACTATCAATTAAACGTAATCAGAAAAAAAAATAAAAATTTAATCCCATAATTAAAAAAATTGAAAAGAAAATCCCTAAAATGGACAAAAATTAAAAAAATCATGATATTTGTGACGCCCCAAAATAGGTATACATCACCCATTCTCGAAGTTAATATATACGTAAAGATGTAAACAACTACAACTTTATTATTACAACAAGAAATCGTGAGTTTGAATATAAATATTATCTTCTGCATAATATCTATACTCAAATAAATCCTCATCACATTTATTGATACATTATTTTATAAAAATGGTGAGGACTACTAAACAATTCTTTTCTAAAACCTTCATTCCATACCCCGACTGCGTACTTTCGCTTATATTCTCGCCTCCCCGAGAAGAAAAATGGAACAAAAAGGAAAAGGGTGAGCTCAACTAATTTCAAAAAGAATATTATGACTAAGATAATATACAACAAATTATCGTTAGTCTTCAATGAGGGAAAAATTTAATATTATACAATAGACAACAAATTTTAAATCAATATTCGCAATGAAATAATAATTCATTAGAAGAGTTAAGTAGAGAATGCAAACTACTATCTTACATGTATGAATTTAAAGTTCATCGTAACTCATCTTTTATCCCCGTAACATCAATCATATATATATCTAGAATCAAATATTCATCTTTGCACTACAGCCAAAGATATTCATCGATTAAGTCATGTTCATCTAAACACTGCTCATCTTTTGCACTACGACCAAAGATATTCTTCAGAAATCATTCATCTTCGCACTACGTGCCAAAGATATTCAATAATATCATCATTTAAGACTAAGGATGATGAAAAATATTTTTAAAAACGAATCAGGTGAAACAAAATGATGAGGATTAAGGATTAAGGATTCGTACTTTGTTTTATCCATGTTCAAAAATACCTCAAAAATAATCATAGTGGTGTAAAATTCAAGAATGATCAAAACATGGATACAATCAAAGCTAGTATCCGAATAGATATTTTGGACAAAAAGAAGAAATTTTATTTTTTCATTGAATAGTCAGATATCGTGAATAGTGCAGTATCGTGAATAAGTAAATCTCACACCAAAAGATAGAAATTTCCCAAAAAACATCTTCACGCTTCATGAATAGTACTTCGTGAATAAGAATCGTGAATAGTAACTCATGAATAGTAACTCGTGAATAGTAACTCATGAATAGTAACCCCGACATGAAAAAGTTCCAAATTTGATAAAAAGTTCCAACCAATATTTCAAAGATAATGATATTGAAGAAATAATATCATTTGAGAAGAAAATAACATCTTTTACCTCGAAAGATTAGTACTTTACCATTTGGAATACCTGGGTATAATCTTTCAAGGAACTTGCAGACCGCCTAACAATACTCAAAGTATACACACAAGAATACGCTCAATATATCGAGAGAGAAATAGAGAGAAACTTGGTTTTCGGTGTGTTTTCAATTCTAACCCTAAAAGACCCTATTTATAGGAAAACGCTTAAGAACACCAAAGAAGAAAATTGAATATAATATTAATATATTTTTCACATTTTCTTTAGCCCACCTTAGACAACTGATCTCATCCCATTTGAATCACATGTGAGGCCAACTTAGTTGCAAAAAACGTTTTTCTCAAAATAATTAACTAAAACTCCCAAAAATTAATTATTTCGGAACTTCGGAACTTCAATAATTCATAAATAAATAGCCCTTTTATCAGAAAATTCAAATCTCAGGAGTTTTTATAGGAAATTCAATTCTCTACAACTTTGCAGAAGAAAGTTTTTCCAATTCCAAATGTAAATTGGATGAAATCCACAAACGGGTGATTTTACAATTTATAATCAAATTTCGGTCAATAATTGTGTCCACCAACACACAAAACATGTGTTAAACATTTAATGCCACAAAAATACTCTTCCTCCTCATATACTCGTTCATTGTAAAAATATCATCGTTAATATATTATTAAAATAATATATTTAAATGAATTATTTTATCGAAAAAGATAAAATATTAATTTTCAACAATTGTCACATTAAAAATTTCTCCATCTATATCCTCATAAAATCAATATTTTCCTCATCATATAAATCAATAAATAATTATTCATAAATAATATTACGAGAATCACATTATTGACAACCAAAGTGCGGTTCTCAGGGATAGGGGCTTTTCAATAAGGATCTCTTCTCGGGTATGCAATTAGATGACCAAACCTCTCCTTAGATGTAACTTTCTAGACATTGTCAATAATGTTATCTTATAATATTATTCAGATAATATGAATTATTGTCTAGATAATGGAAAATACGATTGTAATGACAATTATCAAACAACAAAGAATATAAAATGTCAACGTAGCAATTATTGAATCAATAAAATAAAATCCTAACAAGATAATTACGTAACCATTATTGAGTAGTGCCTTCAATAATTGGTGCAATACCGTGTCTGCTATCGTGCAACAACGCAGACATCGTGTTTTAACCAACGGGTATTCCAATGTTGTTAATCAGTAATAACCACGCAAGTTATTTTTAAACAACTTATATTTGTGCGTTTTCTTCATCCAATCGCTTTCAAGTTATGGGGCCCATTACATACGTCACTGGCGTCGCATGCGAATATTCCCCGACAAAGATTTAATATTCTAAAACAAACAATGAATATTTTATAACCACTTGCTTTATTTTGAAATATTTGCGTATTTTACCCCTAACTATCCACATTAATCAAATCAACCCTTACTATTTCAAAATAATAAATAGAGAAAATTAAATTTCATTAATAATAAGTTGGGGTCTTACAATATTAATCCATATTTAGGCCTTGATCCAAAATTGGTAGTGGAAGTAGGAAACGGATGAACTTTTTGTTCCAAGTGTTTGTTTTATGGTTGGGTTTTGAAACAACCCGGGTCAAATTCCGAGTCCGAAACAAATTTTAAGTCCGAATTGAATCAAATCCATCAAAATAAGGCCTCAAACTACTGACCCAATAGTGTATCTTCTTGGGTCAACTTAGCCCACCATGATGAGTGTGTTTTATATACACAAATTAGGTACTTTTGAGTTTGATAATTTGTGTATCCTAAGCTAGTTTGTTTGGTTTTTATGTGTTTTCATTGTATTATTGTGTAATATAGTTTTATATGCTTTTATGTATTTTTGTATTAGTTTTATTTGTTTTTACTTTATTTTGTAGGAATTGGATGGAATGTCATTTGGGTCGATGGTTGGAATCGCCAAATTCGCATTTTCGATTTGCCATTGACATAGCAGTCCTGTAAAGCCCAATTTTTGTCATGATCCGGCCATTATCTGTCCAAACTCCAAGAATAAAAGTTATAGATCAACGTCTCCTCTTTACGGATCATCATGAATCGCCTCAATCGGAGTTCGGATACGAGAGTTATGGCCATTTTCCCAACGGGTGTCAAATCTGGAAACTACCAATTGCTATTTGCTTAGCAGTCACTTCAAGGCCAATTTGAGCATTGCTCTAGCCATTATTTCGAAGAACTCAAAGAATGAAAGTTATATATCTACTTCTCCTATTTCTGGATCATCTTGAATCGCCTCAATCAGAGTTCGTATGAAGAAGTTATGACCATTTTCCCAATGGGTGTCAAATCTGAAATGGTCGTCTTACTGCATAGTGACGACTTTACTAGTGTATTGCAAAGACCATGACACCACTTAGCAATACCCAGCCCCTTTTTCCCGCTACAGTAGCGCCGGATTAACGAATTTTAGACAGATTTCAACTATTAAATGCTCAACCTAATGACCCATATCCACATTTCTTCACTTCCTTTCATTTTATCTTCATTTTTGCTATCAAAGGGAAGAGGGAGGCGGCTAGACATCAAAGAGGGAGGCCATGGCCATGGTTCTTCAAGAGCTTCAATGGAGGTGCTCCAATGGAGTTTTATCTACCAAAATGGGAAAGCCACTCCTTTATCTTTTCTTTGTTTTTCCTTTATGTATTTATTAGTTTGGGATCCTTGAATGTAAATGAACCCTTTGCTTAGCTTGTATTGAATAACTTTCTCTTTGATTGGCACCATATGAACTGGTTCTCTATATTTTGTGTTTAATGTTTAATTACTAAGGAATTAGTAATTAATTTTGTAAGACCCCAACTTTTATAAATAAAGATGAATTTTCTATAAATATTATTTTTGAATATTATGGAATAAATTTGATATAATGTTATAGTTGTAGGTAATATTTATAAATTTTGCAAAGTAAGCAAGTTGTTATAAAATATTCGTTTGGTCTGGGAATATTCTTTTTTGTGGGGAATATTCGACGACAATGACTCAATCATTAGTGGACCCCCATAGCGGAAGTATTGTCGTAGTTGAAAACGACAAAATTATCTTTCTATAAAAATAACGGCAGAGGTGTTACCGTTAAAACCTGTTGAACCACCCTAGTAGTAAAAGTACGAGAATACGCGTAGTTGTATAGTAGCACGATATTGATTATTGATGCTTTACGTGAGAAGTCACTTTCGGTATGCTCAATTATTGCTATGAATAATTGTCAGATCATATCTCTTATATTATTGATTCAATTATTGTCACAAAGATCATTTGTATAATATGTTATAGTATTAAATCAATAATTGAGACGACAAGTTATAAATGATTAATAATTGTTGAAAGATTAAATATGTGTTGATTAAAATTAAAATGATTTGTGGTAATATTTATTCAATCCTTGATGTATATAAAGAGTCTGTTATGAGACGTTTGTGGTAAGTTTGATTATTTTATGGGGGGGCCATATGTCATCATCTAAGAGTCTCTTCGTCAATAGTAATTACCTTCGTCAATAGTAATTACCTTTGTAAATAGTAATTACCTTCGTCAATAGTAATTACCTTTACCAGACGTCGAACCACTTGCCGTTTCATATTACAGGCGTCGAACCACTTGTCGTTTCACATTACAGGCGTCAAACCACTTTTCTTTTCACATCATCACCAAATG
This sequence comes from Panax quinquefolius, assembly GCA_020205615.1. Lineage (NCBI taxonomy): Eukaryota > Viridiplantae > Streptophyta > Magnoliopsida > Apiales > Araliaceae > Panax > Panax quinquefolius. The sequence goes on from CM035156.1 coordinate 43,373,912, forward strand.
TCGCCACTTGCGCTTTTCACATGGCGGTGTTAAGCTAGAAATCTTCTATAAATAGAGGCCTAGTGCTTCATTATTTTCACTTAATTCATTCAAGCTATAGAGAAAGAAAGTATAGAGAATAAAGAGAAAGAAGAAGAGTATTTTGTTACTACACTACCTTCTGCGTATTCAATCTCCTACCAAAAGTAAGGGGTGTTATTTTTTTCTTATTCATGAAGAAGGCTGTTGTTATTCCATCGCTTATTATTACATTGGAATAACTTTGATATGCCATTAATTTTACCTATACTTGGTGACATTCTTCTATTATTCTATTGGAACATCCTGCGTCTGCGTGTGTTTTACACGGACTTGGTTAAAATCTTTATTATTATTACTGTTGGAACATCACATGCATGTGTTTTACAAGGACCTGGTTCCGCTTTTTATTATTATTCATTGGAACATCACATGCATGTGTTTTACACCGGACTGGTTCCATTCTTTATTATTCTCATTGAATATCACGTCACATGCATGCTTTTTACGCCGGACACAGTTCCGTTATTTATTATCTCATTGGAATAACTTTTTTGTCAAGGCCTATCGCATGCATGGTGATTTCTTTTGATATTCCATTCTTTATTATACTCGGTTAAGTTAAAACTTTGACTTCTATCTTTGAAAGACCCCAGCTTTTATAAATAAAGATGAATTTTTTTATAAATATTATTTTGAATATTATGGAATAAATTTGATATAATGTTATAGTTGTGGGTAATATATATAAATTTTGCAAAGTAAGCAAGTTGTTATAAAATATTCGTTTGGTCTGGGAATATTCTTTTTTTTTGGGAATATTCAGACGACTACCAATCATTAGTGGACCCCTACAATGGAAGTATTGTCGTAGTTAGAAAATGACAAAATTATTTTTCTATAAAAATAATGGCAGAGGTGTTACCATTAAAACTGTTAAACTACCTTGTAGTAAAAATACAAGAATGGCGTGGTTCAGATAAGTAGCATTACACCGGTATTGATTATTGATCTTTATGAGAAGTCGCTTAGCTATACTCAATTATTCACATAAAGAATTGTCGTGATCATATCTCTTATATTATTGATTCAATTATTGTCACAAGATTATCGTATAATATGTTATATTATTAATTGAGACGACAAGTTATAAATGATTAATAATTGTTGAAAGATTAAATATGTGTTGATTAAAAATAAAATGATTTGTGGTAATATTTATTCAATCCTTGATATATATAAAGAGTCTGTTATGAGACGTTTGTGGTAAGTTTGATTATTTTATGGGGGGCCCATATGTCATCATCTAAGAGTCTCTTCGTCAATAGTAAATAGTATTTACCTTTGTGAATAGTAATTACCTTTGTGAATAGTAATTACCTTCGTCAATAGTATTTACCTTTGTGAATAGTAATTACCTTTGTGAATAGTAATTACCTTCGTCAATAGTATTTACCTTCGTCAATAGTAATTACCTTTGTGAATAGTAATTACCTTCGTCAATAGTAATTACCCCCTTCATGAAATAGTAGTTGTCCCTTCAATATTACCAAGAGTTAATCGCCTCTTGATTGTTCCAAAGGTTAATTACCCCTTCGCAAATAGTAGTTGTCTCTTCAATATTACCAAGAGTCATTTTGACCTTTCGTTAAGACCAAGAGCCACCCTCAGTTTTTCTATAAATAGAAAGTGTAAGGCCCCGAATTTTATGAAATAAAAGTATTCAATTTTTCTTATAATTACTATTCAAGTAAATGGTTAAATTGATAAAAGTTAAAGATAAAAGGGTGATATATATAATTTTTTCAAAATAAACAAGTGGTTATAAAATACCATTATTATTATGGGGAATATTCGTTTGGTCGTGGAATATTCTTTCCGTAGGGAATATTAAATACGCACAAGTATGACCATTTGTGGGCCACATAATGTAATAAGCTTTCGGATGAAAAAGCACAAAAGGAGTTTTATAAAAATAACAGTAATTATTACAATTAACATCATTGGAATACGGTGGGTAAAGTAAAGTAATACGCGTTGTTGCGATAGAAACCACGGTATTACAAAGATTTTGAATTATTGATTCTTACGTAAGAAAAGCACTACTCATTAATAATTGTTACGGTAATTCTTATTCAATATTATATTTTATTGATTCAATAATTGTTTGCGTTGATATTTTATATTACCGTTGTTTCAAGAATTGTCATTACAAAGTATTTTCCATTATCAGAGCAATAATTCATATTATCTGAATAATATTATTGGATAACATTATTCGCAATGTCTAGAAAGTTCATCTCAAGGAGAGGTTTGGTCACACCTAATTGCTACCAAGTAGGAGAGATCCTTATTGGAAAGCCCTCTTTCTCAGGAACTATTCGTTGTCAATATTGTGATTATGTAATATTATTTGTGAATAATTAATTATTGATTTTATGATGAGGAAAATATTTATTTTACGTGGACATAGATGGAGAAAATTTTTAATGTGACAATTGTTGAAAATTAATATTTTGTCTTTTTCTCGATAAAATAATTTATTTAAATATATTATTTTAATAATATTGTGAGACCCCAGATTTTATCAATAAAGATTTAAATTTTGTCAAAATAATTTTTTAATATTATGGTGTGAATTTGAGATAATATTATAGTTGTGGGTAGTATTTATAAATTTTGCAAAAGTATGCAAGTGGTTATATTATATTCGATTGGTCGTGGGAATATTCGGTTTAGCGAGGAATATTCGCACAACTACTCAATCATCAGTGGACCCCACAATGTAATTATTCATCGGATTGAGAAAACGACAAAAATATTTTATTGAAATAACGGCGGAAGTTTTACAGTGGTTCTTGTTGAACTACTTGGTAGTAAAAGTACAAAGAATACGTGTGGATGCATAGTAGCTTATTACCGGTATTGATTATTGATGCTTATGTGAGAAGTCACTCAGTTTGATTCCATTATTCACCGATTAATAATATGAATTATTATAAGCGATAATGACGTTTTGTTTTATTCGTATTATTAACGTAATAAAAGCGAAACATCTTTTAAATAAAATAATACTTTTATTAAA